>ML281218.1:919-67343 GCA_005239495.1 Nicotiana undulata | reverse complement strand
CCTTCAAAACCTCCAACCCGTGTGTAAAAATGGTGAAAGAGGACAAATTTCGCGAAGGCTGCCTTTTTATAGTTCTGCCCAAGAATTTCCGCAACAGCTGTATATTTCTCGCACTTGCGACTCTGCAGGCACGACATTTTAACCGCACCTGCGAAAATTACTTAAATGCCCAGGCATCGCGCCTGCGATCTCTTTACCGCAACGGCGGGCCCGCAGGGGCGACACATTGACCGCACCAGCGGTCCTTCACTTAGCACCCAGAGCCCGCGCCTGCGACCCCATCTCCCGCACCTGCGACCTCGCAGGTGCGATCTTTCTTCCGCCCTTGCGACGAAATCCGCCCCTGCGCCTTCACTCTCGCGCCTGCGATGTCCGCACCTGCGGCCCAAGTATCGCAGGTGCGATCGCACCAGCAGTAGCAGCTTCAGCTGCATTTCAAGTTCCAATTTCCTCTGTTTAACGCCCGAAATAAAACCCGAGCCCCTCGGGACCCCAACGAAACATACCAACATATCAAACATGGTTATTCAAACTTAGTCGAGCCATTAAAACCCCAAAAACAGCACCAAAACCATAAATTCTGATCCAATTCAAGCCTATGATTCCCAAAAACTTCCGAAACACGCATTTGATAAAAAACCCAACCAAACCATCTCCGAATGACTTGAAATTTTGCGAGAAAGTCCAAAATGACCTAACGAAGCTACAGCAACTCCCGGAATCTCATTCCGACCCTCGGATCAAAATCTCGCCTATCAACCGGAATTCGTCAAAATACTAACTTTGCCAATTCAAGCCTAATTCTACACCGGGTACCCTAAAAATATTCTGAACACACTCTTAAGTACCAAATCACCTAACGAAGCTATTCGAACCATAAAATCCGCATTCCGAGGTCGTTACCAATAAGACAACTCCGAGTTGACTTTTCCAACTCTACAGCTCTTATTAGAGACTAAGTGTCTCAATCCACTCTATTTTCACTCCGAACCCGAAACAACCAACCCCAACACTTCATGAACAGTCTAACCAAGCTATTACAAGACAGAAATAAAGGAATAGATGCGTATACTGCATAACGACGGACCGGGTCGTTACAAGTTTGACATATCTTCTTGATTGGGGACAGTTTTTTGCAAAATGTCCAATCTTGTGGAAAATAAAGCATCTGTTTTTCTTGTGAAAATTTCCTGGCCTTCTACGTCTGAAATATTTTGTGTGTTTCTTTGACCTTGATTTTCAATCTGAAATTCTCAGCCATCTGAAACTTCTGAATCTTTTCTGTCGCCTATATGTTTTGCAGGAACATCTTGATCCAGTGATCAGATCAGATATGTGACATGCTTTGTCAAGCGTTGGGTTGTGCTGGATAATTTGTTTTAGGGCTGAGCACTTCTTACAAATATCCTCCAAAGCTATGAATATAGCTTGCCTAGTGTAGCCGACTTGTGGGACTGTTATTGATTGAAACTTTTCTTCAATGATGGTCATGGTTCGGCTTGCCAATAGCTTTGGAAGGGAAGGGAAAAATGCTTGTTTCAGGTTGATGTCTCCTCAAATTTCAAAGTATATCTTGGCCATTTTTTGAAAATGCCTGTCAATGTCATTTCTGTCGAATGACACACACTTCATCTCGAAGAGTTGTCTTCGCATTTTTTCCTTCTTTTCGCCAGCATCTCCGCAGAAAACTTCATGTAGAATCTTGATGTTGAAGGCGAAATCCTGGGATGTAAGAAAAGTATTTTTGTCTTGAATCCCAAGTGAATTCCACCAATCTTTGAGGAGTCCTGAGAACCGTGAAGTTAGTTCTGACAGGATGATATACTTTTTTCGTTCCACCAAATTTTTGGTCACCATCCAAGTATAGAAGTTTTGGATTCATTGAGGCCATTTTGAAACTTTGACGTCGTCTAAGGTGAAAGTGTGAAATCCGGTTCCAACTGGTTTTGACGCTATGGGTTCCTGTCTTCTTTCTGGGATTGGTTCATCTGTCATGCCTTCTTGATCCTCCTCTACTTCAGATATTTCTGGGTCTCTTGGTTGGCTCACAAATATCGAGGGATCATCTTCTTCGGAAGAGTTTTCTGTGGAATCATTGCTTGATTGAAAGCTATCTTCCATTGTATCATCGTCAGAGGAATTTAGAGATTATGACCATGTAGTATCTCCTTTTGACATGTTTCTTGGCTGGGAAACATAGAAGTCCGGAATCTTCTGATCAAAAATCATCAAACTTTCAGGGTTGGACCCTTTTGAACTTTCTCATTGGTCTCGCCTTTTCTTGGTTTTTTTTTTTGCTGCAAGAACATCTTTCCTTTCCCAAACCATTTTTGCAATATCGAATTCAGTTTCTCCTTTTAAGGGTTGGGTGAAAGAGATAGGATTGTATGAGGTAGTAGGGAAAGTAGAAAAGGTGTTGTCCATTTTTGGTGGGGAATATGCTTGTGCTGACATGGGATAGAAAGTAGGTTTTGAAGAGAAAAGTGGGGTTTTTTGTGACTCAAAGCGGTCATTTCTCAAAAGTTGGATCTGTTCTTTGAGTGAAATCGTCTCTTTTTGTTGCTGTTGGAAGAACTGGAAAAGTGAAGTACCTGGCGAACAAATCTCATATTGTAAATTTGCCAATCTTATCCAAGGCTTTGATTAGTCCCGCATGCTGAGATGATGTCTGCTCCACCTTTTTCTCAATTGTTTCGTCTTTGCTCATTAACTTGTTTTGTGCATGGGCAACGTTTTTTATGGAGTTGCCAATATTGTTGAGCATTTTATTTTGGCAGATGGAATTTTATGATTGCCAGTTCATTGTTGCCTCGATGTCACTTGTTGGGGGTTTTTCTCCAGAAGGTAATACTATGTTTTTCTTGGGGATTTTTGGAGCATGAGCGATACCTTCTTTTTCAAAAGGTTGAAGTGGAGGAAAATCTTGGGTATGGCTGGAACTTGAAGGGTTCATCATGAATATTTGTGGGACTGTGGACTTTTGGGTTGATGGAGTTTTAGGTTCAGGTGGCTTTTTGGATTCTGGGGTGATTTCACTATCTTCCCAACTTGGATTGAATTTTTCTGGTTATTTTGGCCATTCATGGGGTTTATAGATGACCAGAAATTCATATTTACCTGGACGGCTTAATGAATCAATTGAAGGGTCTTTGTTTTCATATTTGGCTCGAAACTGCTTTTCAATAGTTTTCCCTTTTTTCTTGGATTTGGGCTTGTTGAGGCCAAATCTTTCCCAGTGACGCTGGTGGTGTTCATCATATTCTCCAATTGGATCTTCCAAACAATCTTGGCAATCACAATCGAGATCCCATAGGCAGTGTCACGTAAAGGGGCATTTGTACCACCAAACCCTTTTGCCGTCTTTGTCAAAGTGTCTACACCAGTCATGTTCTTCCATGATAGTTTGTATATTCAAGAAGGGTTCCCTTTCAGGATCAGGGTCAGGGTTTGTGTCTTTGGGTTGGATCATTTGGCAAGAAAAAATGGTTTTATTGGGTTTTTTGAGATGGGAATGGTCAAAGCTTATGGAAACAGTTTTGTCATTTCTTTTGGTAAAAGTTGGCTCACCAGATTGTAGAGGTTCTTCTGGTTCCCTTAACCTTTCATAATTTGTGATCCAGGAATCAGGAAGAATTTTGACAAGCTCATCTCTGGAAATTTGTCTGGGTATTTGGGTGCACATGGTATTTCCTTTAGTAGCATCAATATTCAAGAGTAAAGCATTTTCTCCTCCGGGAAGGCAAAGATCCATGGCATGATTTTGGACTCGCCATGCTATTTGGTGATGAAGAGTGGCTTGGATAGAATCTTTGGCTTGTGGGGCACCTTGAATTTGGACCTGGATTTTTAGGGCTTCGGTTAAGTATGGGTCATAAAGGGACATATTGAAATTTGGAAAGATGGTTATGAAAACAGTCCCTGCATTCAAGGTATCTTCTGCAGTACCCAAATTTGCATGTTGGTACTCCAAATATCTTGTATCTAGAAGAGAAAGTCGAGTAACAACAGGTTGACCTTTTCTTCCATGATAAGTCAGAGCAATTCGGATAGCACCAAAATGGATATGGGTAAAGCCATGGTCTCTCCACTGTCTGGGAAAATCATCTGGAATTTGGAGGGTAATAAAATGTTCATCTCGAGTGGCAAGAATAGGATGCTGGTCAAGTTTTGAGGCAACAACATATTCCTTGACTCCTTTTGGTTTATGTTGGACCAAGGAACGGATTTGGGTCCATGGTGCAAATAATTTTTTGGCAAAAGTAAAGTAAGGGTTTATAAGGGGTAGTTCAGTTGAAGATACTTTTTGTTCATCGGGTAGGATATCTACTTCATAGAGATAATCATATTTTTTGGACAAAGTTTTATATAGAGTAGGAGACATATTCATTTTTGCTAAGGAAGAGGATGATGGAAACGACTCAGACATATTTACTAAACCTGTTCCTCCCTCCGAAAGGATGGGCTGGCTCTGATACCACAGTATAAAGAACAGAGCAAGAGACTCCAAGGAAGAAAATTGGTCTTTTCCAAATCATCTACCAAGTACTTCTCAAGTTCAGATTTATTTTCAATATTGACTTCATTTGCCAAATGTTTCTCCCATTGTGATTTCCACATCTCGTCAGTGTCCAAGACATCAATTTCATCCATCAAGCTTGTTTGACCACCAGTTCTGTCATTAGAAGTCTCTGAAAAAGAAGTCTTGTAATGGTCATACAAGCGAGTCAAAGTATCCATCAACATTCTTGATTGTTGGCCTCCCTCAAAACTACCATAAGACTTGTTGAAAAGAAATTCCACATACTTCAACTTATATCGCGGATCCAACAGCAACACATAATAACTTGTTCATACTTTTAAAAGTACCCAAATATTTTTTGAATTTAACATTCATCTTCTCAGCCATGCCACTCAAATTAGAATCTTCACTATGAGAATATTTTCGAATAAAATTCTGGAGATTAAAGATCTCATGGAAAAAAGAATTAGAAGTAACATATGAAGTTCCTGAGAATTTTAAAGTGACCTTGTAGAATATCTCAAGGAACTTAATAAAAACTTTAAC
The DNA here is from genome assembly GCA_005239495.1 of Nicotiana undulata. Lineage (NCBI taxonomy): Eukaryota > Viridiplantae > Streptophyta > Magnoliopsida > Solanales > Solanaceae > Nicotiana > Nicotiana undulata. The sequence continues at coordinate 62,278 of ML281218.1, read as the reverse complement.
ATTCTTCCAATCATCCATAGATGGATGTCCTCCCATATAATTGTCTCTAAAAAATATTTGAGGTACTTATGATCATCATCATACATTCTAGAAAATGCTTTTTCAAACTTTACAGTTGTATCTAGCATCATATATGTGGAGTTCCACCTAGTCTCAACATCTAAAGTCAAAAGTCCATAAGTGTCAATCTTAGACTTCTCAACAAATGACTTAAAAGAATCAAACCTTCCAGCTGAGGACTTAGCATATTTGACAACATTTCTTACTCGAGAAATGGACTCATTTGTTCAGTGAGCCTGTCACGACCCCAAATCCTAACAGGCTGTGATGGCGCCTATCGTGGAACTAGGCTAGCCAACCATCACATTACTACACATTTGTTCTATTATAATAATTCACAATTCAATAATAAACAGCAAACATATCATAAAATAACTTCTTTAAGTTTTAGCGCCCCAATAATAGTCTAAACAACTCTAGACAAAACCTCCCAAGACTGGAGTCAACATGGTCACGAGCATCTACGAAATAAAACTAACTCTACTAATGTCTTAAATAAAGTCTAGGAATGAAATGCTAAACTGAATAAGGAAGGGAAATGGAGAAGTTGTGGACGCTGGACAGTTACCTCGAAATCCCGTAAAATTGCTGCTAACGAACAGAGACAGCTACTGCTCCGAGCCGGTACCTGGATCTGTGCACAGAAACACATGGAGTAATGATGAGTACGCCAACTCATTAGTAATGAAAATAAATCACAGTCTGAGAAATAAGAAACACACAACACAGATACACCAATTCACAAAACAGTAAAACACCAAGTCACCGTAAAGTATTCATCAAATACATAAGTTCGAAAACCAATTTACAAAAATCCTTTGAAACAAGTATTATTTCAATATATCTCAGTAAAACTCTCAGTAAAAATCAGTTTGAAAAACGAAGTGAATCATAGTTCAAAAACTTAGTAAATCATCATAATTCAGCCCCTCGGGCCATAATCTTTTCTTGTAACAATTTCCCTAAGTATCAGCGCATCATGCAACCTCACAGTCACTCAATATCAGCCAATCAGGAAACCTCATAATCACTCAGTATCAGCCCCGCAGGCAACATCACTCATTAGGTACCTGCGCTCACTGGGGGTGTGTACAGACTCCGGAGGGGCTCCTACAGCCCAAGCGCTATAACAAGCCACATCATGGCATAAATTACACACAATATTGGCCCCTGGCCTCTCTCATATCACAATATCCTCACAATAATGTCCCGCATCCTCACTTAGTCAGATACTCTCAACATGCCCTTCAGGCCATAAATATACCGGGTTCTCGACCCAAAAATAGTGTTTCATTTTCAATAAATAGTATCAAAATACTTTGAGTGTCAAAACAATTACCAAGAAAGGACTGAGTGAAAATCATAACATATCAGTGAGGAATATAGTAAAATCAGCCCTCAAGGGGTAAACAAATCGGCACTAGGCCCCAAACATGGCTTACAACCTAAAACATATCAAATATATATCAATTCTATTAAGCATAAGCTTTAAATCGATTTCAAAACTCAATACTTTCCTAAATAGGGAATATATTACCAAAGTTCCAATCTTTGCATCCCAAAACCCGTGAAAGGGTGCAGAGTTCGGGGTTTCATATCCTCAGGACAGGATTTAAAGACATTACTTACCTCAAACTAGCCCGAAAACTATTCCGCAATGCGCTTGCCTTTCGAATCAACTTCTGAATGCTCCAAATCTACCAAGTTCAGATTTTTATAATCAGATTATGCTTAAGGAATGAATTCCAATTGAAAAATATCGATTTTAAGCACAAAACCCGAAATCGGTCAAAACCCAACCCCTGGGGCCGTGTCCCGGAACTCGACAAATTTTTATACCAAAATGTTCTTCGTCATCTCACGAGCCCGTACATATAAAGAACGCAAAAATCGGAGTTCATTTTACCCCTCAAATCGACCCCTAAAGATCTCATAATCTCAAGCCCTAACCCCAACTTTTTCTACTGATTTTCATGAATTAAACACTGAGATTAAGTTCCTTAATCACTTATAATCGAGTTTCAAGGTCCAAAATACTTACCTCTATGAAGAACACTGATTGTGATCGCGGAGCACAAAACCCACTGCCTCTCTTTTTACTCTACGCGATCGCAGAATGGCCCACGCAATCGCAAAGCTTAGCCTTCCACACCCACGCGATCACATCTCCACCCACGTGACTGTACTGACCAACTCCTTCCACTTCTCACCGGTCCACGTTCCTCTACGCGATCGCGGTCCTGGCCACGCGTTCGCGTAGTACAAGTTCACAGACTTACGCGATCACGACCTGACTCCTGCGATCACGATTCAAAATTTCCCCTAGGCCCCAACTTACTCTATGCGATCGCAGACGAGTTCACACGATCGCAGTGATCAAATCCATGCTGCTAAAACACCAGAAAACCAGCTATTGCTTTAAGTCCAAATGAGTCCGTTAACCACCCGAAATCAATCCCGAGCCCCTCGGGACCCCAACTAAACATACCAACACGTCACATATGACCATTCAAACTTAGTTTCACCCTCGGAAGACTAAAACTAACATCAAAACATCAAAATCACATCGAATTCAAGCCTAAGAACTTTCAAATTTCTAAAATACACCAACGATGCTGAAACTATCCAAAACAACTCCGATTGACCTAAAATTTTGCAGAAATATCCAAAATGACATTACGAACGTGTTCCAACTATCAGAATTCCATTCCAACCCTGATAGCCTATTTTCCACTGCCGACCGGAAATCGCCAAAAACTAACTTTCGCTAATTCAAGCCTAATTCTACACCGGACATCACAAAAATATTCTGATCACACCCCTAGGTCCTAAATCACCTAACGAAGCTATTCGAGCCATAAAATCCGCATTCCGAGGTCGTTTACCAATAAGTCAACTCTCAATTGACTTTTTCAACTTTAAGGTTATTTTTAAAGGCTAAATGATTAAACTCTCACTACGACCATTTCGATTTCAAGCCTGCCAACTCTAACACATAAATAACAGTATAACCAACCTATAACAAGTCAATAACAGTAATTATAATGCAGATTCTACATAACGACAGACCGGGTCGTTACATATCCTTCTTTTCACGATTAAATTTAGAATATGAGCATTGCATCTAACATGTAAGAACTCATTTCCTAAGATGCCTTCTTTCCAATCCTTAATCCTTCTTATCAAGTGTTTAATTGCAGCATCATTAGCAGTTGCATTATCTAGGGTAACCGTAAAAATGTTCTCAATCCCCCAGTCTAACAAGCATGCTTCAATCCCCTCCCTTAGCAATTGTCTCACCTTTATGATCCGACGTTTGAAAAAGGTTGAGAATTTTCTTTTTCAAGTTCCTATCATCATCAATCCAATGAGCAATAATAACCATATAAGTTAAATTTTGAAGTGACGTCCATGTATCACTAGTAAGACATACACGTTGATTCTGAATAAGCTCTCTAAGCTTTTCTTTCTCCTCTTGATATATTTTCAAACATTGCCTAGCAATAGTCAGACGAGAAGGTAATTGAAAATTAGGCAAAACAACTGCCATTAATCTCTTAAAACCTTCTCCTTCAGTAACTTTAAAAGGTTGTTCGTCGATAATGACAAACTCAGCAATGGCTCTCCTAATCTCATTAACATTAAACACAAACTTTTCTAAAGTACATGTACTATATGCTTGTTCCCCTTTTCTAATTGGCCTGAGTGATGATTGCTTTCTATCAATAATTCTAAATGGAGATTTAGGACAAACTTCATTTAAATGCTTCCATTTTGTTGAAGTTCCATTCTTACTTTTAGAAGCAGAGTTTTTACAATAGTAGTTGCATTTCGCCCTAGGCATACCCCATTTATCAAGATACTTGGAAAAGTGCTTCCAAACTTCAGATGTTTCCTTGCCACTACTAACAAGGCTACCATCAGAGTAACAAGGAGTTGTTCTTTTACGCTTCTTAGGAGGATTAGGAATATTATCAGAGGTATTGTTAGAATTAAGCTCAGGTTTTGACAATATAGTTAAAGAGACTTTGTTGATTACCTTTACTAGTTCCAACTCTTTTGGAGTATTTTCAGCTTTCATCTGAAAAAAAGTCACAACTTTTATTTAGTTTAGACAACTATAGAAGAGAGGAAATCAAACTTAAAAATTACCATAGTTGAAATGTATGAAGTACTTAGAGAAGTATCTAAAGAAACAATAATAAAATGTGCATAAAAAACAACTTGGTTATAGATTCAATCTATGTCATCACTTCCGACTCCCTATTCCTCCATTATGTATTTCTTGACAATTCTCAAACTCCATCAACTTGATCAATTTTTAAAATCATCAGGTTGAGAAAAATAGCTTCGGAATTATGCAGAGCCAAGTAGCCAAATCTTCTATAGCTTTTCTTTTAAGTGGAACTATTGTAACTTTCTCATTCAGATTAATTTCTGGTCTTGAATATTTATAATCCTGATTGAAGACGTCTTCCTAGCGCTAGCAGTATTAGTAAAGTTACTTCATCCTCCAGTGTTATAACATAGTATTAATAAAGAGGCATTAGCAATGGTTGTCCGGTCCATTATTCAATGCAGACAGATGATTTGTTTACAATTAGAGGCATATAATGACTAGAAATTGAAATAGAACAAAAAAATTCACAAGAAACATAGTTGCTAGAATTTTAGCCAACAAGGGAAAAAATTGATTTCTAAAGAAGAAAAAATAAGAGAAGAGATGCAAAGCAAGTAAAAATCTAGTTTAAAGGATAATAACTACAATCAATTAAAAACCAAAATATCCAATTTTTCTGTTTTCTCTTTGTCGCAAACACATTTGAAATATAAAATATATTGAAAGGTTAAAAATTAAAGTATTAGTTCTTACTGGGGTTTCCATTATTGATGGAAAGAACTAAGAAAAACTTGAAATAATATTGTTCCTTTGCTGAAAATTGTGAGTACTTTAGCTTTCGTTGTGAAAATTTGCTTTTTAACTAGGGTTTTTACTTTTCTGTTTACCACAGAATTCTATTTTATCTTAAACCTTTTATCTTAAACTTAAATGGGATATGGGCTATTGGACAATTGGGCTAGGGATTGCTTCTCTACTTAATTGTATTAGTATTGGACTTGGGATGAGCCAAAATTATATAAAAAAAATATAGAGAAGATTCAATATATATATATATATATGTAATGGTTCTAGTTGATGACTACTCAAGGTTCAGTTGGACCTTGTTTCTGACATCGAAAGATGAAGCATTTGATATGTTTACTTTATTTGTTAGAAAAACTCAAAAACAGCTAGGAAATCAACTAGCATCAATAAGATCTGATCATGGTACTGAATTTGAAAATGCAAAGTTTGCTGAATTATGTGATGAACATGGCATAAATCACAACTTCTCTTCCCCTAGAACCCCACAACAAAATGGGGTTGTTGAAAGAAAGAACAGAACTCTTGAAGATATGGCTAGAACCATGCTTCTTTCTAACAAACTACCACATAGCTTCTGGGCAGAAGCAATAAACACTGCATGTTACATAATAAATAGATACATGACTAGACCATTGGTATAGAAAACTCCTTATGAATTACTTAAAGGGAGAAAGCCCAACATATCCCATCTTAGGGCTTTTGGATGCAAGTGATTTGTGCACAACAACAGCAAAGACTCCCTAGGTAAATTTGATCCCAGAAGTGATGAGGGAGTATTCTTGGGATATTCATCACATAGCAAAGCTTATGAAGTATATAATAAAAGAACTATGTGTGTATAAAAAAGTGTGCATGTTGTTTTTTTATGAAAATAACACTCTCTCTGAGAGACAGGAACCAAAAGATGAAGAGCTTGGACTGGTTAGAAGCAGTGAACAAACTGGAGCAAAACCTGGAAGATGGAACAGGTGATGGACCAGGTCCAACTAACCCAAGCAACATGACAGGGGGAATTCAACATCAAACTACACTGGAACTTGGCCCTGATCCTGTTCCACAACAACAAAACACCATGGGATCATCAAGTCCTGAACAATTGGTGCTCAAACCACACAGATATCAAAGTTCTCACCTCCTTGAGAACATCATAACAGCTTTGACATCTGGAATCAAAACCAGATCCTCCTTGAAAAATCTGTGTGCATTTGATGCCTTTCTATCTTTGATCGAACCAAAGAACATTGTTGAAGCCTTACAGGATGCCCACATGGAACATTTGCTGCCCACATGGAATTTACTCTCCATCAGATGGATGTAAAAAGTGCCTTTCTCAATGGCTACCTAAAGGAAGAAGTATTTGTCAAACAACCTCCAAGATTTGAAAGCAAGGAGACACCTGACCATGTGTATAAACTTGACAAGGCTTTGTATGGACTCAAGAAAGCACCAAGAGCATGGTTTGAGCGGTTATCTAAACTCATGCTAGAACATGACTACAAACGAGGTAAAATTGATAGCACCTTGTTCTTAAAAGAAAAAGGTAAGGGTCTCCTAGTAGTGCAAATATATGTAGATGATATCATATTTGGTGCAACTTCTGAAAAATTGAGTAAGGAATTTGCCAAGCTTATGGGGACTGAGTTTGAGATGAGTATGATGGGTGAGCTAAACTTCTTTCTAGGCTTGAAAATTAAGCAGAACTCAAACGGAACAATGATCCATCAACAAAAATATGTGAAAGAATTGCTCAAAAGATTTAAAATGGAAGACTCAAAGGAAATAGACACCCCCATTTCCACAGCTACAAAACTAGATGTGGATGAACCTGGTTCATCCGTTGATCAAACGTTGTATAGAGGGATGATTGGGTATTTATTATATCTCACTGCTAGCAGACCTGACATTGTGTTCAGTGTAGGTCTGTGTGCTAGATTTCAGGCAAATCCAAAGGAGTCCCATCTAATTGCAGTGAAGAGAATTCTGAGATATTTGAAAGGCACCACTGACTTATGCCTTTGGTATCCTAAAGGTAGTAACTTCGACCTTGTAGGATATGCTGATGCAGATTATGCAGGTTTCCAGGTTGACAGGAAAAGTACTTCAGGCATGGCTCACCTTTTGGTCTCTTGCCTTGTGTCTTGGGCCACCAAGAAACAAAACTCAGTAGCCTTGTCTACTGCTGAGGCGAAATATGTGGATGCAGCCTCATGCTGTGCTCAGTTGCTATGGATCAAGCAACAACTCATGGACTTTGGTATAGAGGTTGGATGTATTCCTATTTTCTGTGAAAATACTAATGCCAATAGTATGATGAAGAACCCGGTTCATCATAAGAGAACCAAGCACATAGATGTCAGACACCATTTCCTAAGGGATACTTATGAAAAGGGAATGATCTCGATCGAATTCTGTGCTACTGACAAACAAACTGCAAATATATTTACTAACGCATTAAGTAGGGAGCATTTTGAGAGAAACATGTTAGAATTAAGGATGATTAAAATCACCTAATTGAAAAACAAAAATGAATAAACAAAATTGGCTAGAAATACTGAAATAGGTAACTAACCAGAGTAATCATTGCTCAGTTTCATGTATTTAATTCCATACTCTCTTGCCATGTGTTAATATGACTCTTTGGTTGCTAATGATGTTTTTGTATTTTTGTAAATTGAGGCCAAAGCTAGAGACTCTAACACGATGAACCTGGTTCATCGTGGCTGGTTCATCTGACTGACAAGGTACGTGCTAATCACTATACACGTATTGAAATAATTATAGTCACACATGAGCAGGATTTTATCCATATTTGGTTCATTTCAAATTATCTGTACTTATCCCAAAATGAACCCGTTCCAAAGAGTCTTATCGAAGCTTAATTAGCCTAGACTATAGGGAGTCATAACCGTCTAATCTACTGACACTCCTACACCGATTAGACTTTCACCGATTAGCTTAATTAGCCTAGACTTTCACCTTTAAAAAGACATCATTACCTTTCTAATTCATCATTCTCTCTTCTTCAAAAAGCATAACCGTCGAACCTAGTTCATCATTCCTATCAACCAAAGTGATCAAAATCTTCTTCTCTCCAAGTCTTCATAACTATGTCTTCCACACCACCCCCAGCCACATCCTCATCAACCACCCCTGAAAACAGTGTCGCTCTTGAAGACACTGGGTCAAATTCTCCATCACAACACAACTCCTCCTCATAATCCCAAAACTCTACAGTTCCAGAACCTACTCCTTCACCCCAACCAGCTCCAGCCGTTACACCAAGCCTCACTCCAGCCCCCAGGAAACGTCAGGTAAAAATGCTAGCCAGGAAAATAGTTGCATCTGGTTCTCTTGCCAAGAAATTGAATAAAAAACTTCAGGCTAGCCAGGGTCAAGATCTGAAAATTCAAGTGAGTCTTTCAAATTTGCAAATGAGGAAGAAGCAACATGTTCATCTAATACTGAGAAAGCAACCCCTGAAACTAGGTCTTAACCTGAAATGGGCGAAAATAGGTTTGTTCTGATTGGGTCTGTAGTAGATGTAGAAATACCTGATAGGAGAATGAAAGTTGGGAAAATGACAGAATTTGAGAGAAAGGGAGAAGGGAGTTCTGAAAGGGGAACTGGGAAGGAAGGTGCCACACTGGCTATCTGTGGACCCTCTCCTGTGATCGTTGAGGAGGGTGTCAAGGACTTAGGGGGAAGCAACTCTGGAGAAGCAGCAGCAGGACTGGAGAGTCTACAACAAGCAGTGGATGAACCTGGTTCATCTATTGAAGAAACGCTGGCTGACTTGATGAAAAAGTAGGGGGAAACCTACAAACCTAAGAAGAAGAGAACCCCCAAATCCAAGAAAGTTGATACTCCAATACAAACCAAGAAGAGAAAGGCCTCTTCAATTGCTGATGCTCCTGCCCCTAAGAGTCATGCTACTAGAAGTACTGTCAGGCAAAGTGAAGAAGAGATGGAAAAAGCTCTGAGGGAGAGCAAAAAGAAGAAAGCTGCCAAAGGAAAGACAAAGGTTGGTGAGCATGTTGAGGCAGTTCATATTGATGATGATGAGATGGACCTGGTCCATCAAGAAGAACAACCGGCTCAGGTTGAAGTTGAGACACCCAAGCCCAAGAAGGCCAAGATTTCTTCAAAGAAGTAAGCTTCTGTGTGTGCCAAGCCTTCAACCATTGCCAAGCGAACCAGGTCTAAACCAAAGAAGGTTAAAATCAATGATGATGCTGAGTGGAGTGGAGAAGAAGTAGATGAATCTGGTGGGGAAACAACTGATAAGCTAACGAACTTTGGGAAACGTACTATTTTGAAGGGAAAGCTGTTCACGGATCTTGAGGAATCTTGGATGATCTTTCTTGTGGACACCTTGGATGTGCAGGGTTGGAAGGACCTGGTACTTCATCTTGACGGCAGGCTGGCAAAAAATGAGCTTGTGGAATTCATGGCAAATGCAGAAGTCAAGGACGGAAGGGTTTCCACTAGGGTACAGGGGGTTGAGATCTCTTTTGATGCCAAATAATTGAGTGAGATACTTGGTATTCCCTCTGAGGGATATGATGACTACACCAGGAAGAGGTGGCCAAGCTTGGATGGACTCCTTTCAGCTCTTAAAATCACAAGGTTCTTCAGTGATAATGAGAAGGAGATGGAACCTAGGCCAATGTTCAAAAGTGAGATGAAGCCACGTCACAAACTATTCTTTGAGTTTGTTATCAAGTGCTTACTGCCCAGGAAAGAGCGAAGGCATATTGCAAGTGACATGGATCTTACTCTCATGGAGTGTCTGTACCGTGGTCGGCAGATTAATTGGCAATCCTTCACCACTCAACTACTGGACAGGGTTGTAAATGGCTCCAAGGCACATGCTATACCGTATGGGTTCATCCTAACTATTGTGCTTTCTCACTTAAAGGTGCCAGTGAAGAAGGCTGAAATGGCGACTGCTAAGGACCACTTTGGGAAGAACACGCTACTGACCTGTGACTACATTGTGAATATTTCTGAGGATGAACCTGGTTCAGCTAGGAAAATGTCTGTTAATAGTAAGGTCAGGACGTTTGTACATGAAGGTGAGGTCAAGGATGTTGAGATCCTTCGTTTAAAGACTCTCCTTACAGAGGTTGAAGCTGAGCGGGATGCTCTCAAAGCTGAATTAGCTAAGGAAAAGGAGAATAATGAGGGTGTACTGCAATAGATGCTCTCCTTTCTTCAAGCAAAGAACCCAACCTCTACCCCTTCTTAGCCTTAGGTGTCCAGTACCTCAAAACCCCCTCTATAACCCAGTTTGGATTGTCTGTTTTTGTTCTGTTTTCTTTGTTTTTGCTCTTGGTTGTGACGGTTTTTATTTCTTTTTGTGTATGGTTCCAGATCAATTATCCAATCAATGAATTTTTGTTATTATGTTATTGACTTTTTTCTTTGTTTCTTAAATAGCTTACATTTCTTGGTTTCTTTTGATGATTAATTCATGATTTGCACCTGCAGTTGCCTCAATGGCCATGAGTAATTATTAAAATTCTGGTAAGTTTATCATTTTGCAACTTTTCAATGATGCCAAAAGGGGGAAGATGTGCTTTTCAAAGATTGGTGATGTTTATAACCTAATGAACCTGGTTTCTCCATTATAAATGCTTAATGCTATAAAAAGTGTCTATGTTGGATTGAAGTATTTACAGGTTTAAGCACAGAGTTTGTCATCATCAAAAAGGGGGAATTTGTTGAATCAAGTCACTGCATGGTTTTGAAGAATAACAAATGTCAACATAGTTGAACCAGGTCCATCAGGGCAAACACAGACTAGCAGACTAGATGGAACGAGAAGGTCCATGCGCAGAAGATAAACATCATCTCTGAAGAAAAAGGGTTATCCCCTAAGCGAAAAGGTTTCAAATTGATAAAAAGATGGACTTCGTATTCAGGTAGGATAGAATCAAGATAAAAGAAGATCAAGGAAGTTGAGATAGACTAAAGCTCTTCCACCGAGGAAGAGTTGCATCAGAAATGTATATCAACTTCTCAACTACTGATTCTATAAATTGTCGAAGTATTCCTGCTGAAGAGTTGCGCACATACACAGAAGTGAAACAAGAATTGAAAGCAAAATTACCAAAGCAATTTTGCAAGCAGTTCATGTGAAGAATCCTTGTGCGACTCAAAAGCTACTTGAACCAGCTCGAAGAACCAGTTCCATCTGTTGTCTTTTGAGTCTAGTTGTTTGTAGTAGGTGATTACAAATTGTATCTTTCAGCTTTATCAAGAAGCAATTGTAATAGGTACACAGTATTCAAGTTAGAGTTAACTTGAAGTTTATCACAATTAGCTAGAGGCTAGTTTTCCACAAAGGGATTAGAGTTAGTCCTTAGGTTTACAAAAGAGTTTATTTTATAAATGTTGTTGGCTCATTGTCATAGTGAAGAGTTTGGGAAAATCCTACTGGGAAGTAGGTCGTGATTTTTTCACCTTTTGAGCCAGGTATTTTCCACGTAAAATTGATGTGTTCTTTTATTTATGCAATTACTTTTCCGCAAACTGTAGAAGTTGGAACACCAAGAAGAACCTAGTTCTTCTATAGAGATTGCACTCGAAAATTGGACACCACACAAATTATCCCCCCCCCTCTTGGGTGGTATTGACGTATAAAACAACAACCAATCATACTAACCAATCCTAAAGCACCATAGGAACTTAGTTGATCCTTCAAACCTCCTTGAACAACATCAAAAACATGAATTATGCACAAATTCAAGCCTAAGGGACTTTGAATTTTCCAAATTCTACAAACAACATTGAAACATATCAAACCTTGTCCGAATGACTCAACATTTTACACACAAGTAAAAAATGACACTACGAACCTACTCCCACTTCCGGAATTCCATTATGGGCTCGATATCAAAATTTCCACTATTGACCGAAATCGCCAAAAATCCAACTTTCGCCAATTCAAGCCTAGATCTACTACGGACCTTCTAAACACATTCCAGACGCGCTCTTAAGCCCAAAAATCTCCCAACGGAGCTATGGCAATCGACGAAATTCAATTCTGGAACCGTCTTCACACAGTTTGGACTACGGTCCAAATTCTAGGACTTAAGCTCTCATTTAGGGACTAAGTGTCCCAACACACTCCAAACACAAAACCCATTATCCCGGTAAGTCACAATAACATAAATAGATATGGAGAAAGTAATTATTAGGGGATCAGGGCTCTAAATATCTGAACGACCGGCCGGATCGTTACATTACCGGGATGGGTAGACAAGAGTTTCCATTTACATATCTTGGTTGTCATGCCTTTTATGGTAGAAGAAGGAAGAATTATTATCAAGTTATGTTGAAAAAGGTAATGGATAAATTACAGTCATGGAAAGGTAAGATGATTTCAATAAGGGAAAGGGCTATATTGATCTCTGATGTTCTCCAGAGCATGCCCATACATATCCTCTCAATGGTTAACCCCCCCCCCCCCCCCCCCCCCCCCCAACTTGTGTCATAAACAGTCTTCATAAGATATTTGCACAATATTTTTGGAGCAGCTCTATAGGTGGTACAACCAGGCACTGGGCATCTTGGGACAATTTCTGTATTCCATATAAAGAAGGAGGGGTAGGATTTTGATCTATACATGATATGTCGAAGGCATTATTTTGTAAGTTCTGGTGAAATTTTCGAACAAAACCTGCACTATGGAGTTCCTTCATGGGCCAAAAATACTGCAAAAAGCTAAACCCAATTATAGTTCCTTGGAGATATGGCTCTCATATATGGAGGAAAATGTTAGAATGCAGAGACAGAATTGAACATCAGATTCTTTGGCATACAAGAATGGGATATGCTCTATTTGGTTTGAGAATTGGACAGGAGTGGGAGCTCTATACTTCATTACCCCACCTTATTTTGTATGTGATGAATCAACTCAAAATGTGTATGATGTGGTTGCATGGGATGTTGAGAAATTGCTAGAGATACTACCTGAGGATATTGTTGTGCATATCCTTGGCGATGTTAAACCTCCAGGAGGCCAAAGTGAGATTGACAAACCTTACTGGATGTTGGAAACTAAGGGTGAGTTCAACGTGAGATCTGCTTAGGAGTATGTTAGGAGAAGGAAAGAACCAATGAATTCATATAAGAAAATATGGATAAAGGGGTTGCGCTTTAAGATATCCTTTTCCATGTGGAAGGTATGGAGAAACAAACTGCCTCTTGATGATTTTGAAAGGAGTGGGGTATCTAATGGCCTTTAGATGCTGGTGTTGTGCTAACCCAATAGAAGATACAAGGCATCATCTATTCTTCACCTCTTATGTTGCTAATAGAGTGTGGTTATATTTTCTGTCTCATGCAGGCATATCATTAAATGAGATCACATTCCATCAGGCTATTGTGAAGTGTTGGACGACTAGTGTCATTCCTCGATTGCAACCTATAATGAAAGCATTGCCAGCTATCATAATCTAGGAACAATTTTAGCAAAGGAATAGTTATAAATATGGTGAATTTGTGACGATGAGCAAGGTCATTTATCAAGTTTCTTCTACTCTTCAGTCCCTTGTTAGATATAGAAAACCCGGGCTTCATCATGCACCTTATAAATGGCCAGAACTCATTGATATGATGGAGAAGTATATGCCTAATTTGAAGGTCACTAAGGTGATATGGGAATATCCAAGCCCATGATAGGTTAAGATAAATACAGGTGGAGCGTGCAGGGGTAATCCAGGTAGAAGCTCTATCAGTTATGTATTGAGAAATGAAGATGGAGATGTAATATATGCATGTGGTAAGGAGATCCAGGAGGGAACAAACTTTGAAGCTGAAGCAAAAACAATGATCGAAGCTTTAAGGTATTGTGTGAGCATGACTATGTACTGATTAATCTTCACACGGATTCAGTGATGCTGAAGAAAGTAGTAACTAGAGAATGGAATGCCCCATGGGCAATTACTGTATATGTGGAGGATATCAAGGAGCTAATGTCAAGGTGTAATGTGACAGTAGCACACACCCTTAGAGAGGGCAATAGCCTAGCAGATCACCTTGCGAACTATGCATTAGAAATTAGCCACATAGAATGCCATTGCTTTGGAGATATGGATGTTCAAGGAAGATGATTGGTGAATAATGATAAGATGCAATGTCTATATCTACGCGTAAGAGTTGCAAGAAACTAGAAGGGAGAAAGGAGAGGTCAGCAAAGGGGAAGGAGTTTATTGCATATCACATTTTTGACTACCATGATCGAATCCTTTTGGAGGAGAGCTTGGGGGTCCTTTTTTCTACTAACCTAGTGTTACGTTTTGTAGGAGATGTTATTGTGTACATGCCCTATCCTTTGATACAAACTCGAAGGGTGGTATTAGCACTAAGTGCTCATTTCCTTGAGGGATTGTCAATGATAGGCACATGCTTGGAATCAACATTGCATAAGGAAGAACTGGTAATGGACAACCTTAACTTGGACTGCACATACAAGAATGGAATGCTAGAGGTTCATTATATTGTGTTGATCATGGCACAAACTAAATGCCTAGAAGCAGCATTACAAATGACAAACAATTAGAGGAATTGGTTGTCCATAGTTTACAACCTAGAATTTTCACGAGGTACTGACTTTGAGAGGCAAAGGTTGGGTACAAAGGATTCATCGTAGAATCAAAACCACATGCATTACACTAACTTAACTACCCAGTATTGGCTTCATGAAGAAACTTTAGTGACTTATAGTTGGAACAAACACGACATTAGGAGCAAGAAATACTACTCGACATACGTGCAAAAGTTCTAGAACTTAATATAGGTTGAGGATGCGACTAATTTTATTTGGCTTTATGAAAAGGAAGGTACAACTCTGTCTGCTAGACATCAAGAGGAGGGAGCAATGGGATGTGATCAGACTGGGAAATGGAACAACATACATGACATGGAAAGGGGACACCAAAGAAATGGCAAGGCAGTAGAGTCTTTTACATGCATTAGGTTCGTATTTTTACAGTAAAGGAGAGGTGGACTGATTTCCAACAAAATAAGATTGAACTTGGACCTTAATTGTAGTAAAATAGCAAGGCTAGTTTCTATGACTTTTGGATTTACTAGATTGAATTTTGTAATATCTTGTTGACCACCTCGCTCAACATTGATAATAGGGGATATGTATCCCTCAAATTTTATTTCTTTCACATTATAAGACCTCTTGACATTGGTTTGTTTTGGTTTTCTTGAGTTATATATATGTGTGTGTGTGTGTGTGTGTGTGTGGTCCTAGGCACTTGCCTAGTGGATTGTTAGAAAAAAAAAATCACACCCAATAATGCGTAAAAAAAAAAAGACAAGTTGTCATTGCAAAAATAATTCAATTTTTGAATCTGGAGCCGAATCCCACAGGAAATTAACCTATCAATTATCACAAGAATTCGAGCAAATCAAATTTCTGAATTATTCAAATAATAATTTTAATTGGTTAACTAACTAATTTTAGATAATAGAGGTGCAGTAACTTATTAATTAATTAAGCAAAGTATTAAAGAGAAAATTAAGGAAGACTAGCGCTATGACTTCTCCCATTGTCGGAATTCTTCTTGCTACGTTTTTTACAATATTTCAAATTTATTCACTAATAATCAGGAGCAGTTTACTTACCGTGATACTCTCTCGTGCAATCACAATAATTTACTATATGTAATCTCTCGAACTACTCTAGTTTGTAATTCTTCAGAGCTTCACAACGACCACATCAAAATTTCGCTATCTCTAATTCTACTTTTAAACCAGTCCTCATATACATAGGGAGTGAAGTTGTTCAAAAACTAACTAAATATATATTCTTTCTCAAGCATTACATAATAAATAGGCACAGTCAATCACAGGCCCTTCAATTAACAAAAATACGCATGTAATTGAACAAGTAGATAAATTCAAAGATTCAATTACATTAAAACATATGAAGAATTCATCCAACAAATGATACCGTCAAAACCCAAGATAGTAGAAATGACTACTCATAATAGCTTGCATGAATACAATACTAAAACTTCTAACCAACAACAAAAAAAATGAGAGAAGAAATATTAAAACTCATTTTTGAATCTTTCGACTTGATCTTTGCATGTTTTTGCCTTCAACGATATTGTGTATCCCCTAAAAATGGTCTGAAAATGTATTTATAAGGTATATGATTTTAATGGGGCAAACTAATGTACTCCAACTTCGAACAAGACTCTTTAGGTTTGCATGGGGTGGAAAAGTGCACTCTAACTTCAAACAAGACTCTCCAGGTTTGTTGGTCTACCCTCGCGCGACGTGAGGGAGTGCATGGGCTAAGCTCTTTTTTGATTCATGCACTTGTTTGTGCTTTTATCCTTTGCTTTAGTGTTTTGCATTCAAGTTCGCTGATCAAGCTCGTTCACTTTCATGAAGCGTATGAACATGCACAGCAATCAACTTGTTTCTACCTTACATCTTCACTCTAAATTTTGCATTGCATCCACTTCATTTGCTCACCTTTCATCCAATTCGCTCTTACACATGAGGGTACGTAATGAGCATAATTCATTTAAAAAAATCATATAACCTCCTGCAATCCCGCAAGATATGTGATGCAATTACACCCAAAAGTATGCATTTTCATGTCAAGACCCAAAATACCAACCATGGGATTGTGATGGCGCCTAAAATCGCTTCCAAAGAGAGCAAACATTTAACAATAATAAACAAAGAAAGCTCAATAACTAACAACAATATAATAAAGACAAAGTATGAAAGCTCAGAAATAGATAATAAAAGTACAACTCAACGCCGTCTAAAACTATCCCCACGATCTGGTGTCGCAGGTACATAAGCCATGTCACGACCCCAAATCCAAACAGGTCGTGATGTCGCCTATCGTGGAACTAGGCTAGCCAACCATCACCTAATTACTCATTCGTTATATTATAATAATTCACAATTCAATAATAAAAAGCAAACAAAGTGTAAATAATTTCATTAAGTCTTAGCGCCCCAATAATAATCGAAACAACTCTAAGCAAAACCTCCCAAGACTGGAGTCAACATGGTCACAAGCATCTACGAAATACAACTAACTCTGTTGATGTCTTAATCAATGGCTATGAAATAAATACAAATACTAATAAAGGATGGGAAATGGAGAAGTTGTGGACGTTGGACAGCAACCTCAAAATCTCTTGAGCTGCTGATAACGAACTCGAACGACTACTGCTCCGAATCAATACCTGGATCTGCACACAGAGGTGTAGGGAGTAATGATGAGTACTCCAACTCAGTAGTAATGAAAATAAATCACAGTCTGAGAATTACGAAACACAAAACACAGATACACCAATTCACAAAAATAGTAA
Source organism: Nicotiana undulata (assembly GCA_005239495.1). NCBI lineage: Eukaryota > Viridiplantae > Streptophyta > Magnoliopsida > Solanales > Solanaceae > Nicotiana > Nicotiana undulata. Next base: position 44,929 of record ML281218.1, on the reverse strand, counting down.
ATCACCAAGTCACCATAAGTATTTATCAAATACATAAGTCAAAGAAAAAAAAAACAAATTTCCAGAAATCCTTTGAAACAAGTATAATTTAAATAAAACTCTCAGTAAAAATCAGTTTGAAAACCGAGTGAATCATAGTTCAAAAACTCAGTAAAATCATCATAAAGCTGCCCCTCGGGCAAAAATCATTTCTCGTAACAATTTCCCTCAGTATTAGCCCATAAGGCAACCTCACAATCACTCAATATTAGCCTATCAGGCAACCTCACAGTCACTCAGTATTAGCCCATCAGGAAACCTCACAGTCACTCAATAATAGCCCATCAGGCAACCTCACAATCACTCAATATTAGCCTATCAGGCAACCTCACAGTCACTCAGTATTAGCCCATCAGGAAACCTCACAGTCACTCAATAATAGCCCATCAGGCAACCTCACAATCACTCACTATCAGCCCCGCGGGCAACATCACTCATTAGGTACCTACGCTCACTGGGGGTGTGTACAGACTCCGGAAGGGCTCCTACAACCCAAGCGCTATAATAAGCCAAATCATGGCATAAATCACACACAATATAGGCCCGCAGCCTCACTCATATCATATCATCCTCACAATATTGGCTCGCAACCTCATTCAGTCATACACTCTTAACATGCCCTTAAGGCCATAAATATACCGGGTTCTCGACCCAAAAATAGTGTTTCATTTTCAATAAATACTATCAAAATACTCTGAGTGTCAAAACAATTTATCAAGAAAAAACTGAGTGAAAATCATAACATATCAGTGAGGAATATAGTAAAAACAGCCCCCATGGGGTAAACAATTCGGCACTAGGCCCCAAACATGACTTACAACCCAAAACATATGAAATATATATCAATACTGTTAAGCATAGGCTTTAAAAATCGATTTCGCAACTCAATAGTTACCTAAATAGGGAATATATTTCCAAAGTTCAAACATTTGCATTCCAAAACCCGTGAATGGGTGCAGAGTCCGGGGTTTCATACCCTCAGGACAAGATTTAAAGATAATACTTACCTCAAACTACCGCGCAAACTATTCCGCAATACGCTTGCCTCTCGTATCAACCTCCGAGCGCTCCAAATCTACCCAGTTCAGATTTTTATCATCATATTATGCTTAAGGAATGAATTCCAATTGAAAAATATCAGTTTTAGCTCAAAACCCGAAATTTGCTAAAACCCGACCCCCCGAGCCCGCATCTCGAAACACAAAAACTTTTATATCAAAATGTTCTTCGTCATCTCACGAGTCCGTACATATAAAGAACGCTAAAATCGGAGTTCGTTTGACCCCTCAAATTGACCCCTAAAGGTTTCATAATCTCAAGCCCTAACCCCACCTTTTTCTACTGATTTTCATGAATTAAACACTGAGATTATGTTCCTTAATCACCTATAATCGAGTTTTAAGGTACAAAATACTTACCTCTATGATGAACACTGATTTCCTCACTTCAAATTTGCCTCAAAAGCTTCTTCCCGTTCAAAAATGGTGTAAAAAGGGTTAATGGTCGCGGAGGGTTTATTTTATAATTGCCCAGATTTTTACTCTTCGCCATCGCGGTCATCAGGGCGCGTTCGCACAGACCAATTGCCCTTTTACCTTCGCGATTGCGGTCAACGCTCCACGAATGCACTGCTTTGCCCAGTTGACTCTTCGCGATCGCACCCCCAGGTCCGCGTTCGCACTGACCAATGGCCTGGGGGTCCCTCAGGTGATTTTCAACCCTATGCGAACGCCCAGCACCCCTGCGTTCGCGATGCATCGACCACCTCCTCTCCGCGTTCGCACCTCACACTCTGTGAACTTACTGAACAAAACCATCCCAGCTCTCCACTTCCTCTATGCGAACGCGGGCCCTCCTCCGTGATCGCATAGGGTAAAATCCCTGTGCAAAAACACCAACAAAACAACTTTCTCCTTAAGTCTAAATGAGTCCGTTAATCACCCAAAATCAATCCCGAGCCCCTCGGTACCTCAACCAATTATCCCAACACATTATAAATGATCATTCAAACTTAGTCGCACTCTCAAAACACTAAAAATAACATCAAAACACCAAAATCTCATCGGATTCAAGCCTAAGAACTTTTAAATTTCTAATCCACAACGATGCTGAAACTATTCAAAACAACTCTGATTGACCTGAAATTTTGCAGACATATCCAAAATGACATTACGAACCTGATCCAACTATCGGAAGTCTATTTCGACCCCGATAGCCTATTTTTCACTGCCGACCGGAAATCGCAAAAACTAACTTTCGCCAATTCAAGCCTAATTCTACACCGGACATCACAAAATTATTCTGAACACACTCCTAAGTTCCAAATCACCTAACTAAGCTATACAAGCCATAAAATCTGCATTCCGAGGTCGTTTACCGATAAGTCAACTCTTAGTTGACTTTTCCAATGTTAAGGCTATTTTTAAAGACTAAATAACTAAACTCTCACTACGACCATTTCGATTTCAAGCCTACCAACTCTAACTCATCAATAATAGTTAAACCAAGCTATGACAAGGCAATAGAAGTAATTATAATGTAGGTTCTACGTAACGACAGACCTAGTCGTTACATTCTCCCCCTCTTAAACAAACGTTCGTCCTCGAACGGGTCTAGAAACATACCTGGAGTCTCAAACAAGTGAGGATATTTGCTCTGTATATCCCGCTCGGTCTCCCAAGTAGCCTCCTCCACTGGCTGACCTCTCCAATGCACCTTCACTGATGATATCTCCTTAGATCTCAACTTTCTAACCTCACGAGCCAAAATTGTTATTGGCTCTACCTCATATGACATATCACCCTCAAGTTGAACTGTGCTGAAGTCTAATACATGAGACGGGTCACCAACATATTTCCTGAGAATCGACACATGAAATACCGGATGAACACTCGATATGCTGGGTGGCAAGGCAAGTTTGTAAGACACCTCACCAACCTTCTGAAGTACCTCAAAAGGACCAATAAACTGAGGACTCAGCTTTCCCCTCTTTCCGAACCACATAACACCCTTCATGGGTGATACCTTCTGCAGTACCTTATCACCTTTCATAAATGACACATCCCGGACCTTCCGGTCCGCGTAACTCTTCTACCTAGACTGCGTCGTGCGAAGTTGCTCCTGAAGTAACTTCACCTTCTCCAACGCATCCTGAATCAAATCTTTGCCCAATAACTTAGACTCACCAGGCTCGAACCAACCAACCGGAGATCTACACCTCCTACCATATAAAGCTTCATACGTGGCCATCTGAATACTGGATTGGTAGTTGTTATTATATGCAAACTCCGCTAGTGGGAGAAACTGATCCCATGAACCACCAAAATCAATCACACAAGCAGTTTACATATCCTCCAAAACCTGAATAGTCTGTTCCGGCTGTCCGTCGGTCTGAGGATGAAATGCAGTTCTCAACTCTACATTGGTACCCATACCTCTCTGTACGGCCTTCCAAAACTGAGATGTGAACTGAGTACCTCTGTTAGAAATATAGAAACCAAAACTCCATGCAGTCGGACAATCTCCTTAATGTAAATACCAACTAACCGCTCTGAAGTATAAGTAGTACTGACAGGAATGAAATGCGCGGACTTGGTCAACCTATCCACAATGACCCAAATAGCATCAAAACCCTTCGAAGTCCGTGGAAGCCCAACTACAAAGTCCATAGTGATTCGCTCCCACTTCCGCTCCAGAATATCTAACCTCTAAAGCAACCCACCTGGTCTCTAGTGCTCATACTTGACATGTTGGCAGTTGAGACACCGTGCTACATACTCAACAATATCTCTCTTCATCCGCCTCCACCAATACTGCTGTATCTAATCCTGATACATCTTCACGGCACCTGGATAACCACCAGGCGAACCATGCATATAAGAACCCTGATAAAATAATGCTCGGGCGGAGCTCTGAGTTGGAAGGGCACTAAAAGTTGAACGTCCCTGATGAGAATTGCGAGGACCCTACCCCGAAGATACACCACTATAAGCTGGGCGAACTGGCTGTGGAGGTCTGAAAGGACGACCTCTGTTGTGCTGAAACTGCCCTCTAGAAGGGGCACCACTGAAGATACCTGATCCCCGAGGCCTCTTGACCTCTCTTTCCTCACGCTCCTGCCTGCGAACCGACTCAATATCCCGAGCAATGTCAACTACCTGCTCAAATGTAGCTCTAGACACTCTCTCCCTGGTCATCAAGATCCGAAGCTGATAAGTAAGACCATCTACAAACCTCCTAATCCTCTCCCTATCCTTAGGGACAAACTTAGAAGCATGTCTAGCCAACTAGGAAAACCTTATCTCGTACGGAGTAACTGACAACTCTCCCTGGCGCAGCTGCTCAAACTGTCTGCGTTGCTCCTCTTTGTGTGACTGAGGAACATACTTCTCCAAAAAGATCGTGGAGAACTGCTGCCATGTGAGTGGTGCTGAACCAACCGGCCTACGCCTCTCGAATGACTCCCACCAAGTGAAAGCAACACCCGCAAACTGAAATGTAGCAAACGAGACCCACTGGTCTCCAAAATACCCGCAGTACGTAGTATCCTCTGGCATTTATCCAGAAAACCTTGGGCATCCTCACACTCTGTGCCGCTGAAAGTCGGAGGCTTAAGTCTACTAAACCTCTCCAGCCTACGTTGCTCATCCTCAGGCATAGCAGGGACCACAAAATCCTGAACTGGGGCAACCCGCTGACCCAGGGATGCTCCTGGTGCCTGAATACCCCGTACAGTCTGCTCAGGTGTTCGGGCAGCTGGAGTCTGATTGCCTCCCCCGGCCTGAGCTGCAGTGACAGTAGTGGACATAGCAACTGCCTGAGCTAAAGTGGAACACACCGTCAATGTCTGAGCTAAGGTCTCCTAAAGACCCAGAATAACAATAGGTGTTGTCGGTGCCTGAGCCTGTCCCGCTGGAGCACCATCGGCGGGAACCTGATCCTGAACGATAGGGGGATCCTTTGGTACTACCTCGATTGCTGCCTGAGCTGGTCCCCTACCTCTACCACGGCCTCGACCCCTTATGGGTCTAGCTGGTGTCTGGTCACCCTGATCGGTATTGCATGTACTCACCATCTGTGTGAGAATGAAACAACATGAGTTTAGATTTCAAGAATCAATAGATCGACATGAAAGAGTTCAAGAAATTGAGATTTTTCTTAAGAGTTCTGCAGCCTCTCAAAGATAAGTACAGACGTCTCCATACCGATCCGCAAGAATCTACTGAATCTGCTCATGACCGTTGAGTCCTATGTAACCTAGTGCTTTGGTACCAACTTGTCACGACTCCAAATCCTAACATGTCGTGATGGCGCCTATCGTGGAACTACGCTAGCCAACCATCACTTAATTACTCATTCATTCTATTATAATAATTCACAATTCAATAATAAAAAGCAAACATAGTGTAAATAATTTCATTAAGTCTTAGCGCCTCAATAATAGTCTAAACAACTCTAAACAAAACCTCCCAAAACTGGAGTCAACATGGTCACAAGCATCTACGAAATAAAACTAACTCTGCTAATGTCTTAATAAATATGTATGAAATAAATACTAATACTAATAAAGGAAGGGAAATGGAGAAGTTGTGGACGCTGGACAGCTACCTCGAACTGCTGATAACGAACTCGGACGACTACTGCTCTGAATCAATACCTGGATCTGCACACAGAGGTGCAGGGAGTAATGATGAGTACGCCAACTCGGTAGTAATGAAAATATATCACAGTTTGAGAATTACGAAACACACAGCATAGATACATCAATTCACAAAAACCGTAAATCACCAAGTGACCATAAGTATTTATCAAATACATAAGTCAAAGAAAAGAAACCAAATTTCTAGAAATCCTTTCAAACAAGTATAATTTCAATATATATCTCAGTAAAACTCTCAGTAAAAATCAGTTTGAAAATGGAGTGAATCATAGTTCAAAAACTCAGTAAAATCATCATAAATCTGCCCCTCGGGCAAAAATCATTTCTCGTAACAATTTCCCTCAGTATCAGCCCATAAGGAAACCTCACAGTCACTCAATATTAGCCTATCAGGATACCTCACAGTCACTCAGTATTAGCCCATAAGGAAACCTCACAGTCACTCAATAATAGCCCATCAGGCAACCTCACAATCACTCACTATCAGCCCCGCGGGCAACATCACTCATTAGGTACCTACGCTCGCTGGGGGTGTGTACAGACTCCAGAAGGGCTCCTACAACCCAAGCGCTATAATAAGCCAAATCATCGCATAAATCACACACAATATAGGCCCGTAGTCTCACTCATATCATATCATCCTCACAATATTCACCCGCAACCTCACTCAGTCAGACACTCTCGACATGCCCTTCAGGCTATAAATATACCGGGTACTAACTTGTCACGACCCCAAATCCTAACAGATCGTGATGGCGCCTATCGTGGAACTAGGCTAGCCAACCATCACTTAATTACTCATTCGTTCTATTATAATAACTCACAATTCAATAATAAAAAGCAAACATAGTGTAAATAATTTCATTAAGTCTTAGCGCCACAATAATAGTCTAAACAACTCTAAACAAAACCTCCCAAAACTGGAGTCAACATGGTCACAAACATCTACGAAATACAACTAACTCTGCTAATGTCTTAATAAATGTGTATGAAATAAATACTAATACTAATAAAGGAAGGGAAATGGAGAAGTTGTGGACGCTGGACAGCTACCTCGAACTGCTGATAACGAACTCGAACGACTACTGCTCTGAATCAATACCTGGATCTGCACACAGAGGTGCAGGGACTAATAATGAGTACGCCAACTCGGTAGTAATGAAAATATATCACAGTTTGAGAATTACGAAACACACAGCATAGATACACCAATTCACAAAAACCGTAAATCACCAAGTCACCATAAGTATTTATCAAATACATAAGTCAAAGAAAAGAAACCAAATTTCTAGAAATCCTTTCAAACAAGTATAATTTCAATATATATCTCAGTAAAACTCTCAGTAAAAATCAGTTTGAAAATGGAGTGAATCATAGTTCAAAAACTTAGTAAAATCATCATAAATCTGCCCCTCGGGCAAAAATCATTTCTCGTAACAATTTCCCTCAGTATCAGCCCATAAGGAAACCTCACAGTCACTCAATATTAGCCTATCAGGAAACCTCACAGTCACTCAGTATTAACCCATCAGGAAACCTCACAGTCACTCAATAATAGCACATCAGGCAACCTCAGAATCACTCACTATCAGCCCCGCGGGCAACATCACTCATGAGGTACCTACGCTCACTGGGGGTGTGTACAGACTCCAGAAGGGCTCCTACAACCCAAGCGCTATAATGAGCCAAATCATCGCATAAATCACACACAATATAGGCCTGCAGTCTCACTCATATCATATCATCCTCACAATATTCACCCGCAACCTCACTCAGTCAGACAGTCTCGACATGCCCTTCAGGCTATAAATATACCGGGTACTAACTTGTCACGACCCCAAATCCTAACAGGTCGTGATGGCGCTTATCGTGGAACTAGGCTAGCCAACCAACACTTAATTACTCATTTGTTCTATTATAATAACTCACAATTCAATAATAAAAATCAAACATAGTGTAAATAATTTCATTAAGTCTTAGCGCCCCAATAATAGTCTAAACAACTCTAAACAAAACCTCCCAAAACTGGAGTCAATATGGTCACAAGCATCTACGAAATACAACAAACTCTAGTAATGTATTAATAAATGTCTATCAAATAAATTCTAATGCTAATAAAGGAAGGGAAATGGAGAAGCGGTGGACGCTGGACAGCTACCTCGAAATCCCCTGAGCAGCTAATAACGAACTCGGACGACTACTGCTCCGAATCAATACCTGGATCTGCACACAGAGGTGCGGGGAGTAATGATGAGTACGCCAACTCAGTAGTAATGAAAATAAATCAGAGTCTGAGAATTATGAAACACACAGCACAGATACACCAATTCACAAAACAGTAAATCACCAAGTCACCATAAGTATTTATCAAATACATAAGTCAAAGAAAAAAAAAACTAAATTTCCAGAAATCCTTTGAAACAAGTATAATTTCAATATATATCTCAATAAAACTCTCAGTAAAAATCAGTTTGAAAACCGAGTGAATCATAGTTCAAAAAATCAGTAAAATCATCATAAATCTGCCCCTCGGGCCATAATCATTTCTCGTAACAATTTCCCTCAATATCAGCCCATCAGGAAACCTCACAGTCACTCAATATTAGCCCATCAGGAAACCTCACAGTCACTCAGTATTAGCCCATCAGGAAACATCACAGTCACTCAATAATAGCCCATCCGGCAACCTCAAAATCACTCAGTATCAGCCCCACGTGCAACATCACTCATTAGGTACCTACGCTCCTTGGGGTGTGTACAGACTCCGGAGGGGCTCCTACAGCCCAAGCGCTATAATAAGCCACAGCATGGCATAAATCACACACAATATAGGCCCGCAGCCTCACTTATATCATATCATCCTCACAATATTGGCCTGCAGCCTCACTCAGTCAGACACACTCAACATGCGCTTCAGGCCATAAATATATCGGGTTCTCGACCCAAAAATAGTGTTTCATTTTCAATAAATAGTATCAAAATACTCTGAGTGTCAAAACAATTTATCAAGAAAAGACTGAGTGAAAATCATAACATATCAGTGAGGAATATAGTAAAAACGACCCCAAAGGGGTAAATAATTCGGCACTAGGCCCCAAACATGGCTTACAGCCCAAAATATATGAAATATATATCAATACTATTAAGCATAGGCTTTAAAAATTGATTTCGCAACTCAATAGTTGCCTAAATAGGGAATATATTTCCAAAGTTCCAACCTTTGCATTCCAAAACCCGTGAAAGGGTGCAGAGTCCGGGGTTTCATACCCTCAAGACAGGATTTAAAGACATTACTTACCTCAAACTACCCCGCAAACTATTCCGCAATACGCTTGCCTCTCGTATCAACCTCCGAGCGCTCCAAATCTACCCAGTTCAGATTTTTATCATCATATTATGCTTAAGGAATGAATTCAAATTGAAAAATATCAGTTTTAGCTCAAAACCCGAAATTTGCTAAAACCCGACCCCCCAATCCCGCATCTCGAAACACAAAAATTTTTATTTCAAAATGTTATTCGTCATTTCATGAGTCTGTACATATAAAGAACGCTAAAATCGGAGTTCGTTTGATCCCTCAAATCGACCCCTAAAAGTCTCATAATCTCAAGCCCTAACCCCATCTTTTTCTACTGATTTTCATGAATTAAACACTGAGATTATGTTCCTTAATCACCTATAATTGAGTTTTAAGGTGCAAAATACTTACCTCTATGATGAACAATGATTTCCTCACTTCAAATTCGCTTCAAAAGCTTCTTCCCGTTCAAAAATGGTGTAAAAAGGGTTAATGGTCGCGGAGGGTTTATTTTATAACTGTACTCTCCGCGATCGCGGTCATCAGGGCGCGTTCGCACAGACCAATTGCCCTTTGACCTTCCCGATCGCGGTCAACTCTGCGCGAACGCACTGCTTTGCGAAGTCGACTCTTTGCTATCGCACCCCCAGGTCCGCGTTCGCACTGACCAATGGTATGGGGGTCCCTCAGGTGATTTTCAACCCTATGCGAACGCACCAGCACCCCTGCGTTCGCGATGCATCGACCACCTCCTCTCCGCGTTCGCACCTCACACTCCGCGAACTTACTGAACAAAACCATCCCAGCTCTCCACTTCCTCTATGCGAACGCGGGCCCTCCTCCGTGATCGCATAGGGTAAAATCCCTGTGCAAAAACACCAACAAAACAACTTTCTCCTTAAGTCTAAATGAGTCCGTTAATCACCCGAAATCAATCCCGAGCCCCTCGGTACCTCAACCAATTATCCCAACACGTTATAAATGATCATTCAAACTTAGTCGCACTCTCAAAACACTAAAAATAACATCAAAACACCAAAATCTCATCGGATTCAAGCCTAAGAACTTTTAAATTTCTAATCCACAACGATGCCGAAACTATTCAAAACAACTCTGATTGACCTGAAATTTTGCAGACATATCCAAAATGACATTACGAACCTGATCCAACTATCGGAATTCTATTCCGACCCCGATAGCCTATTTTTCACTGCCGACTGGAAATCGCAAAAACTAACTTTCGCCAATTCAAGCCTAATTCTACACCGGACATCACAAAATTATTCTGAACACACTCCTAAGTTCCAAATCACCTAACGAAGCTATACGAGCCATAAAATCTGCATTCTGAGGTCGTTTACCGATAAGTCAACTCTTAGTTGACTTTTCCAATGTTAAGGCTATTTTTAAAGACTAAATAACTAAACTCTCACTACGACCATTTCGATTTCAAGCCTACCAACTCTAACACATCAATAATAGTTAAAACAAGCTATGACAAGGCAATAGAAGTGATTATAATGCAAGTTCTACGTAACGATGGACCGGGTCGTTACAAGCCACTACGAGTAATAAATACAAGTCTGGTACACTGAACACTAAATAGGAATGGAAGGGTACTCCATGGTTTGCGAAGGTTAAGTAGCACTACCTCAAGTCTCTTGAACCATCCAAACTAATCACCTTTAAGCTCCATTAGAATCAACATCGGGATCTGCACAAGAAGTACAAAAGTGTGGTATGAGTATAACTGACCTCATGTACTGATTAAGGTTTGAGTCTAACCTCGACGAGATAGTGACGAGTCTATGACAAGACACTTACAATAAAATTGTACGAGTAATAAATAGAAAAAAAATGGTGATATAGTTAAAACAAGTAAAATCATAAGAAACGGAATATGAGAATAGATAACAGAGTTATCAGAATAACGTCATGCCACAACCTCATAATGCAACTCTGCAACGAAGAAACAACAACCAAAAATAATTACAAGACATTGTATCCGTTATGGCATGTAACCCGATCCCAATATCAATAGCAAATATTGTTCCAGTGTGCAACCCAATCCCAATACCAATAATAAGTATCGTTGCAATTGAAAACACAATCCTAGTATCAGTAGCAAATGTCGTTTTCACGTGAAAGCCGATCATAATATCATTTCATTTCAAATCACCCATTAACAACCAAATATGACGAAACTCACAACATAATCTAAAAGAGAACTATAATGTTACATAACTAATCTTAGAGGAGCTATAATGTTTCTATGTAGTAGAACAAATAAAGGGGTAATTGGTTCGATCAAAGTATGTCTTCTAAGATACAATAATGGGTTTAATTACTTTGAAAAGGCTTGATTGCTAAAAAGCATTTCCAACTAAAGAGATTTGATCCTCGAAAATGAATTGATTCTTTCCAAGAATAAGGTTATTCCGCAACGGCTATGGCTGTGACGATGCGCTGATGACTTCCTTTGATGGCGCCGAGCATCTTCCTAGAATCTTGTTCTTTTTAGACTTAGCAGCATGCTTGATTTACTTCCAGATTCTCGATATCTTTGATTGATTGATTTCTTATATCTAGACTCAATCTATTCCGTCAATCTTCATTGATTTCTTCAATCTTGGATGCAATCAACGATCTTATTTGATTTGTCCCTTCAATCTTGAGCACGTTTCAGGAGTACCTACACATATAACACATATATTATTTTCATGATTAAAATCAGTTCTAACAATCTCCCCCTTTTTGATGATGTCAAAATAATATATGTATAAACACCAGTTGACTTCCCTGTATTTTACTCCCCTTCAGTAAGATACTCTGGTAGTCGACATCTACTAGACTCTAGTAGTCGACTGGTACTAGACTCAGGTAGTCGACTGCTTCTGTTGGATCCATGACTTCATAGCTCCCCCTCAGTAAGTGCTGTAGTCGACTTATTCTTCATGACTCCCCCTCAAACTATGTCGAGGTGCTAACCTGTACTTTAGTCGACTTGTTCTATATTTTACCTATATTATTACATATATCCTTTTCTCCCCATTTTTGACATCAGCAAAGAGGGAACGCAAGACAAAACATGATTGATAGTAGAAAAGTGTTTGCAGGGTTATATGTTAGGCAAAAACAAAAGTATCATCCATCGACTGAGCATCTAGTCCAAACACATCAAACCAAAACAAAAACAAAAAAATTGTCTTAAACTTCCACATTAACAGCGCAGGAAATATGTAAGAGTGTTACAAATTGCCTCCTTCATTTGATCAAAGATGGCAGTGGCTGAAATACTCATTCTATCAAACCTGTCATGAGTCTCATTGAATTCCTTGACGGCATTTTCCCTTACACTAAGAACTGCAACTCGAATTTTAGATACATCAGACGCTGTGTTCTTGGAGATGGTATGAATGTCACCAATAGTGGACTGAGTGGCAGAGAGAAGATCCTCTATTTTAGATAGTTGAGTGACAATGGCATGGAGTTTTCATAAATATCAAGATCACTATGGATAGGAAGGGAAGAAAAATGTTTGGATTTTAAATCGGTTGGATCAAGCTTGAATTTACTCTCTTGTTTCTCAACACATGAGCCCTTCATACACATATACCATATACTTACGAATGCTCTGGAATTGTAGGATTTTGAGACCAGGATGGAGGGATATTCAGAGATAGAAATATTGTGGGCTTCCATAATGTGGGTAATGGCCATGCCATAGGGTAGAATAGTGGGGTCTTCAACACTCTCAATCATAAAATTGATAACCCAGGAGGAAGCTTGATTTTGAGTTTAGTCACGAGACAGTAAACTAAGAAGGTTCCCTTAGATAGAAAGTGGAGAAGGAACCGGTACGATGGATTAAAGAGGTGGAAACAATATGGGCTAGAACACGAGTTTCGAAACTTACATCACTAGGACCTAACTGGTTAGGAAGGGAATCGGAAGGACACTCAACAATGCACTTTTTAGCTTGATCAAAGAAAATTTCAAAATCATCAGGCCAAGAGTTTTTGAAAAGCATAGGGAAACCAGAACACTTACACTGAAAAATTGAATCAAACCAGGCACAATCAAGAACAGTATGCTTTCCTAGCACTAAGGACTCCAACCTATCAGGCTTTCTAGAGCGAAGATTTGCATAGAACATTCTTACCAGGGGTTCATAGACTTTGGGCGGTGGAACAGAGAAAAACTTAGACCATCCTTGATAGACGAAAAGATCTTTTACCTTACAATTTAGGGCTTCCATGTCATCAAGATTAACTACCCTCCCATGAGCAATAGGCTTGTCTTTCAAGGCGATAAAGAAATCCCTATTTGGGGAATCCCAGAAGTTTAGGTCAGACTCTAGGTTACTTGATAGATCAATTTTGGATTTCTTTTGAGTGAACGAAACAAGGGTTTCTTCCATAGGTTGTTAACCTAAGGATTATTCTCCTAGGGGTTGAGAATGGTCAGATAGGTCAACCCGAGAGGAGGCAAAACCTTCAGAATGTTCGGACCCTAGGTATACTTGTTCAGGAGGTTGAGAAGGGGTTTTGGCTCTGGAGCGAGTGCTTTTTTATAGTAGAGGCAGAGGGGTTCTTAGGATGTTTGGCCATTGAAGAATATTTCCGGTTGAGAGAGTTTATGAGAAGGGTTTCTACACGAAGAGTTTGATGGGGATTGAAAAGAGGCTTTGGCATTAAAAATGGGTTTTCTGACGGTTGAGTACAAAAAAGGAAAGGGTGTCAGTTGAGGAGACGCGATGATTTGATTTCCTTCTTTGAACTCTACAGCTGATGTGAAAAGTGAGGAAAAGAGAGGGAAATCGGAGGCGCAATTAATGATTACAAAAAGAAATTAAACATTAGGCATACATAGATCAGTCAATGACACATTGGTCCAAATATTTACGGCTAATGCACATTATGCCAAGAAGTTATCTTAATAAGCAAAATCTTTCTTCTAAAGGGGCTTAGTGAAAATATCAGCTAATTGATCATTTGTTCTAACAAACGATATTTCTATATTTCCTTTAACAACATGGTCTCTAATGAAATGATGCTTGATATCTATATGCTTTGCTCTAGAATGATGTACATGATTTTTTGAGAGACAAATAGCGATAGAATTATCACAGAAAATTGGTATAGGTTTAAAGGATAGTTCATAGTCACCATGTTGATGAGACATCCAAAGTAGTTGTGCACAACACTGTCCAACGGCAATATATTCAGCTTCAGTCGTAGATAGTGCAACTGATCCTTGTTTCTTACGGTTCCAAGATACCAAAGCTTTGCCAAGTAATTTGCATGTTCCACTAGTACTTTTTCTGTCTTCCTTGTCGCCTGCAAGATCAGCATCTGAAAAACCTTCTAAATTGAAAGTGTTAGAGTGAGGATACCATAATCCATAAGAAGCAGTTCCAATAAGGTATCGAATAATTCTTTTGACTGCTGTCAGATGGGATTCTTTTGGAGCTGACTAGAACCTGGCATATTACACACACTAAGCATGATATCTAGTTGACTAGCAGTTAAATAATGAAGAGAGCCAATCATTCCTCGATACTTAGTTTCATCAACAAAGGTTCCATGTTCATCTTTATCAAGATTTGTTGAGGGACTTATTGGAGTGCTAATGGATTTTGCATTTTCCATACAAAACATCTGAATCAGTTCTTTGGTGTACTTGGTTTGACATATGAATGTCCCTTCTTCAGATTGTTGAATTTGTAGTCCAAGAAAGAACGTTAATTCTCCCACAATACTCCTTTCGACCTCGCTTTGAATAAGATCAGAAAATTCCTTGCATAGAAGAGGATTAGTACTACCAAAGATAATATCATCAACATAGACTTAAATAATGAGATTCACTTCAAATGATCTTTTAATGAACAAAGCATTATTTACTTTACCTCTTGTGAAACCATTATCAATGAAAAATGAGCCGAGTCGTCCGTACCATGCTCGTGGAGCTTGTTTTAGGCCGTACAGTGCTTTGGTCAGTTTATACACGTGGTAGGGAAACTTTGAATCTTCAAATCCAGGAGGTTGTTTCACATAAACTTCTTCTTCGATGAACCCATTTAGAAACGCACTTTTAACATCCATCTGGAACAGTTTGAATCTTTTGAAAGATGCATATGCCAGAAGAATTCTTATAGATTCCAGTCGTGCTACTGGAGCGAATGTTTCGTCATAGTCGACTCCTTCTTGCTGTGAGTATCCTTGAGCGACTAATCTAGCTTTGTTTCTGAAAACTTTTCCATCTTCATTCAGCTTATTTCTGAAAACCCATTTTGTTCCTATAACATGAGCATTTGCTGGTTTGGGTATCAGTATCCAAACTTGATTTTTGTCGAATTGATCTAGTTCTTCCTGAATATCTTTCACCCAACTTGAATCATTCAGATCTTCTTCTATTTTCTTCGGCTCAATCTGGGATATCAAAGCTATGCTTGCTTTCTTCTTGAGAGCTCCTCTAGTTTTCATTCCTTCGTTTGGATCTCCTATGATGAATTTTTGAGGATACTTCGGTTCACTCCTCCATTCATTTGGATGAACAATGGGAGCATCCGACTCTTTTTGTAATTCTGGTTGACTATTGCTGATCACACTAGTCGACTCTTCCATGTTGGCAGGTTTACTAGTTGACTCTTGAGGTTTTCTTATCTCCTGAGATTGCTGTATTTGCTCATCGTCACGTGCAGTGAATTCTTTCTCGTCCCGAGTGTTATTCTCATAAAAATAACATGTACTGATTCTTCTACGCCCAAAGTGCGCTTATTATAAACTCTAAAAGATCTACTGTTCAAAGAGTAACCTAGAAAAATACCTTCATCACTTCTTGGATCAAAATTTCCAAGAGTGTCCTTACTGTTGTTGTGAATAAAACACTTACTCCGAAAATAATGAAAATAACTTACGTTTGGTCGTTTACCTTTCCATAGTTCATATTGAGTTTTCTTCAGAATTGGTCTAATGAGGCATCGATTCAGAATGTGGCAAGCAATACTTACTCCTTCTGCCCAGAAGTGATTTGGCAGTGAATGTTCTAGTAGCATGGTTGTATACGGTCAAAATTGGGAAAGTCCAATTTTAAGGCTCATACCGCGTTCCAAGGCCGGTCTCGATGGAATCGGAGCAGAATCTGAGGGTCGACACCGAGGTGCATCACTCAAGACAGTATATTGAACGCTTATCCCAGTATACCTCGAGGCAGGATAAAAATCGAAGACTTTCATGGAAAGGCAGGAAGTTCCCAAGGGCATGGGGTTAGAACTAACCAGGTCTGCAAGAATAGTACAAGTCTATACTGAGTCATTATACAGTTGTACCAATAGCATTTTCTTGTCATAATTAGACATGTACTATGTTGGTATTATCCCTCCTATATAAAGGGGACCTTTGTCATGTTGTAACACACATGAATATTCAATACAATAGAACATTCTCTGCTTTTCTCGCCTAAATGTGCTCAACAATTGTTCCACTAACTTATATCTTTCCGTTTATTGTGTTCATTAATTGTTCTTCATTTATTGCTCATTATTAGCCGCAAAGGGCTATCCCGTGACCCCCAATATCATTGTTTCTCCATCGACTGCTCATTACTAAGCGTTTTAGTTCGACCTTGAGGCCCAGTTTCAGTGAGCTTGAGGCCCAAACTTGTGACAATCTTGGTTTGCATATCTTATTCTCTTTACCTACACTTAGCATCTATTGCCTAACAACTTGTATTGAAATAAATCACATATTTTTAGAACCACAAATCAAATCTAATTGTTAATACAATTTCAAGGTAAACAGTTTGGCGCCCACCATGGGGCTAAAAGTAATAGTGGTTGTTTTAGTGCTGGTTTTTTGAAAACACAAGTTATTTTTCACACTTTTCTTGTCCAAGAATCTTTTATTTCAGGTCAAAAATGTCTAACTCAGTGAATGCACACGAAAACAACGGTCTTGAACTTCATGTGGAGAATAGTGTAGCTGACTCAGGCACCGGTGTACCACTACAAAACCTTGGAATGGCACCAGCACCAATCCCTGTCGATGTGGGCTCACGCAACGCTCAACATGTCGATATAAGCTCTCATACCGACGGAAGTATGCGTGGGGAAACCAACATGAAGCGTAGAGGACTCCAGCTCAGGAGGAAAGATAAGTTAGCCTTCAAGTCATTTTTGAGATGTTACAAGCAAAACAAGTGGCTATTGCTCAGCTGCAAAGTCAACAAAAAACTCCAAGCACAACAGCACCGATAATGTCTCCTCGAGTCGAGCAGGCGCCAGAAAGATCGAGTAACAACGGGTTGGCAGCAGACCCTGCCATAATAAAGATGCTCGAGGACCTCACAAAGAGGATTGAATCGGGAGAAAAGAAGATAGAAGCTAACGACAAAAAGGTGGAGACCTATAACTCAAGGGTCGATCAGATCTCGGGCGCACCCCCCAATCCTGAAGGGTGTAGATTCAAAGAAGTTCGTGCAAAAACCATTCACATCGAGTGTGGATCTGAAGCCCATCCCGAAGAAATTCAGAATGCCCGATATTCAGAAGTATAACGGGACCACGGACCCCAATGAGCACATCACTACTTACATTTGTGTTGTAAAAGAAATGACCTAAAGGAAGATGAGATTGAATCCGTCTTGTTGAAAAACTTTGGAGAAACGCTGTCAAAGGGGGCCATGATGTGGTATCATAATCTACCCTTGAACTCAATGGATTCATTTGCCATGTTGGCAGACTCCTTTGTATAGGCACATGACGGTGCCATCAAGGTCGCTACGAGGAAGTCCGACGTCTTCAAAATCAAACAAAAGGAGAACGATATGCTGAGGGAATTTGTATCTCGCTTTCAGATGGAGCTAATGGAATTGCCACCGGTCTCCGATGACTGGGTAGTACAGGACTTCACTCAAGGCTTGAACGAACGAAGCTCGATAGCTTCGAAGCAGCTAAAGCAGAACTTGGTTGAGTATCTCGCCGTGACTTGGGCAGATGTGCACAACAGATATCAATCAAAGATCAGGGTCGAGGACGACCAATTGGGAGCCCCCTCTGGCTCAATATATACAAGTAGGCTCCTAACAAAGGAATCAAGGTATACAGAAAGGGAGTCGAGATGAAGCAAAGAAAGGTATCAGCCATACGCCAAAGATCGGAAATACATTTCGAGGGGGAATATACCTCGAAATGATCGGGGAGTAGATCGAGGCAAAAATTCCCGGGGACTCATGAGCAAGCCCGGGCTTGATAGGCATTCAAGGCCAACAGAGGCACACTGATTGTCAGAATACAACTTCAACATCGATGTATCGGACATCGTATCAGCTATGGGTAAAATCAGGGATACCAGATGGCCAAATCCCGCACAGTAGGATCCTTCCTGAAGGAACCCCAACTTGATGTGTGAATACCATGGCATCCACGGTCATAGGACCAAGGATTGTAAGTAGCTTTGAGAGGAGGTGGATAGGCTGATCAACGAAGGGCACCTTCGAGAATTCATCAGCAATCGAGCCAAGGACCACTTTCGAGAAAGAGAGGCAAACAGAAAGAATGAACTAGAAGAACCTCAGCACATCATTCACATGATCGTTGGAGGAACCGACGTACCACAGGGACCCATGTTCAAACGGGCCAAAGTATCCGTAATGAAAAAGCAAACTCGGAGCTATATACCCGAGGACACTATTGCATTCAGAGAAGAAGACATCGAGGATTTGTCCCAACCACATAATGATGCACTGGTAATTTCTTTTCTTTTGAATAACGTTCAATTTAAACGTGTGCTCGTGGATCCAGGTAGCTCAACCAACATAATCAGGTCGAATGTGGTGGAGCAGCTCGCACTTCTCAATCAGATCAAACCCACCTCTCGAGTCCTCAATGGATTCAACATGGCAAGCAAGACAACGAAGGGGAAATCATCCTCCCAGTCAACGTGTCCGGTACATTTCAAAACGCCAAGTTTCATGTCATTGAAGGCGACATGAGGTACAATGCCTTACTTGGAAGGTCGTGGATACACAGCATGAGGGCGGTACCATCGACTTTTCGTCAGATGATGAAGTTCCCAACAAAGGATTATGTAAAAACGGTCTACGGAGAACAGCATGCAGCAAAGGAGATGTTCGCGGTACACGATATGGCACCAACATCAACTCCCCTTGTCCCGGATAGGTCAGAAAATAGGTTGACCCCCGAGGAGACGTTGGTTTGTGATCATTCTAACGAGGACGAAGAAGAAGACTTACTCACTCCTTGAACCTTCGTTGACCCCAAAGAGTTGGATGCAACAAAATCGACGGTCGAATAACTCGAGCATCATCTAGATCGAAAGGTATACCTGAGAATGGGATTAACCCCCGAACTCAAGAAAAAAGTCATCCAATTTCTTATTAACAACACGGATTGCTTTGCTTGGTCCCATTTAGACATGACAGGGATCCCTCCAGACATAACCACACATCGACTAAGCGTCGACCCTAGGTTCAAACTGGTGAAGCAAAAAAGGAGGCCTCAGTCTGAGGTAAAACATGTGTTCATCAAAGACGAGGTAACAAAACTCCTCAAGATAAGATCAATTAGGGAGGTAAAATATCATGAATGGTTGGATAATGTAGTAGTGGTTCCCAAAAAGGGAAATAAATTAATAATGTGCGTAGATTATAAAGAATTAAATAAAGCATGCCCTAAATACTCATTCTAGTTGACCAACATCGATCGCTTGATCGATGCCACAGTCGGCCACGAGATCCTCGCTTTTCTCGACGCCTACTCCGAGTATAATCAAATTCAAATGAACCCAGAGGATAGGGAAAAGACTTTGTTCATCACGAAGTATGGTACATACAGCTAAAATGTAATGCCCTTCGGGAAAATAAACGCAGGAGCCACGTACCAACGTTTAGTTAATAGGATATTCAAACATCAAATAGGCCAATCTATGGAATTTTATATTGACGACATGCTAGTTACGTCCATGCGCGCAGAGGACCATTTGACTCATTTTCAGGAAATATTGGGTATCCTTAGAAGCTACAACATGAAGCTCAACCCCGAAAAATGTACCTTTGGAGTAGGATCAGGAAAATTTTTAGGCTTCATGGTGTCGAATAGGGGGATCGATTTCAAACCCGACAAAATCAAGGCCATCAAAGAAACCACGGTGGTAAACAATGTGAAGGTCGTGCAGCGGATGATCGGGTGGATAGCGGCTTTAGGCCGATTCATCTTGAGGTCATCAGATCGGAGCCATCACTTTTTCTCCTTACTCAAGAAGAAAAATAGCTTTGAGTAGAATCCGGAGTGCCAACACGCATTAGAGGAATTAAAGCGGTATCTCTCAAGCCCGCCTGCTCCACACCCCGAAGGAGTACGAAAAGCTTTACTTGTATCTAGCCATATCCGAAGTAGCAGTAAGTGGTGTGTTGGTCCGAGAAGAACAAGGTGCGCAATTCTCTATCTATTACATAAGTCAGATCATGGGAGATGCTGAAACCAGGTATCCACACTTAGAAAAATTAGCTCTTGCATTAATAAATGCATCTAAAAAATTAAAGCCTTATTTTCAATGTCATAGTATATGTGTTTTAACGACATATCCTCTTCGAAACATCTTGCATAAGCCTGAATTATCAGGTCGATTGGCCAAATGGGACATTGAACTCGGAGGGTATGATATCGAGTATCAACCCCGAACAGTTATCAAGTCCCAAATTTTGGCGGACTTCGTGGCCGACTTTACACCCGCCCTTGTGCCCGAGGTAGAGAAAGAACTTTTAATAAAAACGGGCACATCATCAGGGGTATGGACCCTGTTCACTGACGGTGCCTTGAACGTGAAAAGGTTCGAACTCGGCATAGTTCTGAAATCTCCTACGGGCGGCATGATTAGACAATCTATAAAAACTGCAAAGTTGACTAACAATTAGGGCATATATGTGGCTATGATTGCATGTCTCGAGTTGGCCAAGGGCCTAGGACTAGAAGTCGTCGAAGCAAAATGTGATTCCCTTTTAGTATTATACCAAGTAAATGGGAGCTTCGAGGTTCGATAAGACAGGATGCAAAGATACTTAGACAAACTTCAAGTCACATTGCATCGCTTCAAAGAATGGACTCTGGTCCACATACCTCGAGAGCAAAATAGCGAGGCCGATGCACTCGCAAACCTGGGATCATCTGTCGAAGAAGATGATATACTTCCCGGGGTTGTTGTACAGCTATCCAAGTCGGTGATTGAAGAAGGCCGTGCCAAGATCAACTCCACAAGTCTGATGTGGGATTCGAGGAACAAGTACATCAATTATTTGAGAGGCAGGAAGCTGCCCACGGACCCAAAAGAATCTAGGGCCCTTCGAACCAAAGCAGCTTGATTTTCACTCGAAGAGAATGTAAATCTATATAGAAGGACCTTCGATGGACCCCTAGAAGTATGCTTGGTACCGGGGGACACCGAGTATGTGCTTCGAGAGATCCATGAAGGAACCTATGGAAATCATTTTGGCGTCGATTCCTTGGTTCGAAAGGTGATCAGAGCAGGTTACTATTGGGAAGGACATTAAGGAAATCGTTCGAACATGTGATAAATTCCAAAGGTTTGCGCCAATGATTCACCGGCCCGGTGAACAACTACATTCAGTCTTATCAACTTGGCCGTTCATGAAGTGGGGGATAGACATCGTTGGCCCCCTACCAACGGCACCAGGTAAAGCTAGATTTATTCTTTTTATGACTGACTACTTCTCAAAAAGGGTGGAAGCACAGGCCTTCGAGAATATAAGAGAAAAAGAAGTCATCGACTTCATTCGGGACCACATCGTATGCCGATTCGGGATTCCCTTCGATATTACGTGTGACAATGGGAAGCAGTTCATAAGAAGCAAGGTGACGAAGTTCCTCCAAGATCATAAAATATAAAAAAATCCTATCAACTCCCTACCACCCATGCGCAAATGGACAGGTCGAGTCCACGAACAAAACCATCATTCAAAACTTGAAAAAGATGTTAGAAAATGCGAAGGGAACATGGAGAGAAGTGTTGCCCGAAGGATTGTGGGCATATCGAACAACTTCAAAAACAAGCACACGAGAGACACCACTCTCTTTGGTATATGGGTCCGAGGCTTTGATACCGATCGAGGTCGGGGAGCCAAGCGCCAGATTTTGACATGCCATCAAGGACTCGAACAACAAGGCCATGACTACAGCCCTCGAACTATTAAAAGAAAAGCGATAGGCTTCACTGGTTTGAATGGCCGCCCAAAAACAAAGGATCAAAAGATACTATAACAGGAGAACAAACCTCTGACACTTCGGAGTCAGGGACTTAGTCCTAAGGAAAGTAACCCTCAACACTCGAAACCTAAATGAAGGGAAGCTGGGGCCGAACTGGGAAGGACCGTACCGCGTCCTTGGAGTATTAGGAAAAGGGTCCTACAAACTTGGCACCATGGAAGGCGAGCAACTACCAAGCAATTGGAACATATCGATGCTCAAACGCTATTACTACTAAGGTATAACCTTCTCTCTTTTCATTTTGTGTTTCACACTAATGTTTTACAGGTGTTCGATGGGAGACACCGAAGCATCCTTCGAATCGAAGACCTTGGGTTTTAAAGCATGCGTTGCACTCTTTTTCCCTTCGATCGGGTTTTATCCCAAAAGGGTTTTACCGGCAAGGTTTTTAGCGAGGCAACATCTATATGCTACCTAAGTAAAACTCAACAAGTATTCAAGGCTTCTTCTCAATCAACCTCGAATACTGGGGGAATCACCCTCGGAGTTATCTTCTCGAAGAAATCAAGTTATGCCTAAGAGGGCCTCTATAGGAGAATATTGTATTGGGCCAAACGGTCAAATGAACCGTGTCCACGTAGAACAGTCGAGCCTCCGAAGGCAAAAACTTGTACACATATATCAAGCAATCGAAAAAGCCTCTGTGCCTGTCAAAACACTTCATGTCTAAAAAATATGTTTACTGCTTTCACGTAGAATGACCCACGGGCCAGAAATCCTCGAGCACTCGGGGACTATCATCGACAGTAAGCTCATCGAGCCATCAAAAACTCGAATTCGTAAGACCCCGATGAGGCGATTTCGAACTCGTAAGACCTCAGTGAGGCAGCATCGAATCTGTAGGACCTCGTTGAGGCATGCCCAAATGTATAAGACCTCAATAAGGCAACATCAAATTCATAAGCACTCAAGGAGGCAACATCGGATCTCTAAGACCTCAACAAGGCATGCTCAAATTTATTAGACCTTAAAAAGGCATAACCCCATTATTAAGGACAAGGCTGTATATTCGAACTTCTAAAACCCCTAAAAAGGAATACCCTCGATATAGACGATGAGGCTACCTTACCTGGGGACTAAAATTCTATGACCAAACATAAAGACTAAGGTCATATTAAAAGGCTCCGGCCAAATTAGCGCGGCTCGGAGACGTCCGACTGTCGCCATAAACTTGGAGGGGCCAATTTTATGTTTATACTCGGTGGTTTACTCAAATATGGATTCGAGCCCGATATCGAGGCCTCTCTTACACTCGACCCAAGAAAACACGGGCCTAGAACCAACGTAGGGAACGACACGGGGATCTAGGTAGACTGCTCTGTAACGAAGTACGATTCCGTACTTGGGCATTAACTAGTTGAATCTATTGAAATCTTTGTAATAAATGTTGTTGTACTATGTTGGGGCCCTCCCTTCTATATGAAGGGAACCCTTATTATTACAAACACAAGATATTGAATACAAGGCACAAGAACATTCTCTGCTTTAGTATCAAAACATTCTCTATTTTTTTTTTGCTAGCTCATTTACTCGCATTTATTGCTTTCTACTACTTGTTCTTCAGTTATAGCTTATCATTGATGATAATAGTGTGATCCAAGGGCTATAATCCTGTTATAGATCCACTGACCATCCGACCCAGACCCCGAACCTCGGTCCCAAGGACCCTCGAGGTCGACATCAAGCCTTCGACTCGGGGCATTCTGGTTTGCTTTCTTCAGCTATCAAATTGTTTTCTTCCTATTTTATCTTAACATACTTAGCCATAATAGCTCAACAACTGGTACTGAGATAAATCACGTATTTTTAGAACAACTTAATACATATAATTGTAGTTACTATTTTCCCGGTAAATAAGGATTCTTCTTCTCTTCTTGAGTAGTTTTCTTGAGATGATTTTTTTCAAAAGCTATGAGTTCTCCTCGAAGTTCATCATATGACATTTTGTTCAGATCTTGAGATTCAAGAGTGGCGACCTTTGTCTTCCAAGTGGTAGGTAGACTTCTCAGAATTTTCCTAACTTGATCACCACTTGAGTATGGTTTGCCAAATGCTTTTAGATCACTTATGATTTTACTGAATCTAGCAAACATTTCTTCAATGGATTCTCCTTCCTTCATCTGGAAAAGTTCGTAGCCATGAACCAGCATATTGATATGAGTTTCTTTCATCTTGCTCGTTCTTTCATAAGTAACTTCGAGTTTATCCCACATTTCCTTGGCTGTGTCACAGCTGGAGATCTTCTCATATCCTTCACCACTTATAGAATTGTAAAGCAAATTCCTTGCTTTTGCATTAACTTGCACAACCGCCATTTGTTCTTCAGTGTATGCATCAACATCTTTAGGATCAACAGGGTGTTGAGCAACATAAGGTAGTGGGTAGTTTCCCTTTTTGATGACTCTTCATACCTTAACATCATAGAATTTTGCGCAAATTTTCATACGCACTTTCCAGTGAGAGAAGTGTTGACCGTTGAAGTATGGTGGCCTCACTTGTGATGTTCCTTCCTGAACAAGTGCTCCAACAATGACTTGGTTTGCCATGATCGTTTCTAACACGCTGTAAAGCAAAGTAAATAAATGTGAGTCAAGCTCTGACACCAATTGAAAGTGCAAGATGGGGGGTGCATTGACTATTTTTAATTTTATTCCTTATTAGTTGACTAGTTTTGCAAGTAGTCGACTAGTTATGATGGCGAGATAATAAAGAAAAAGAATATAAAAGTAGAATTAAATTGCAGGGATTAAAGACACCATAATTTTATACTCGTTCGAATTCAATGAGAATCCTAGTCTAGTACCCTTGGATTGCAAGGGTGTTCTCTTTCAGTGAATGTAGTTCTCGAGTATACAATTGTGGTGTAGTTTACATAGATGGCTTAATTTCAATGACACTCGTTTCTCTTTGATACAATGCCTCACCAATATTTTTCTCTCTTTCTTCTCTAACTTGTTACACATCAGATCTTAGAGGAGCTACAATGTTTGTATGTAGTAGAACAAAGAGAGTGTAATTGGTTCGATCAAAGTATGTCTTCTAAGGTACAAGAATGGGTTTAAATACTTTGAAAAGGCTTGATTTCTGAAGAGATTTTTCGACCCAAGAGATTTGATCCTTGGAAAGGAATTGATTCTTTCCAAGAATAAGGTTATTTCGCAATGGCTATGACTGATGACGATGCGCTACTGACTTCCTTTGATGGGGTCGAGCATCTTCCTAGAATCTTGCTCTTTCCAGATTTAGCAGCATGATTGATTTACTTCCAGATTCTCGATATCTTTGATTGATTGATTTCTTCAATCTAGCCTCAATCTATTCCGGCAATCTTCATTGATTCCTTCAATCTTGGATGCAATCAGCGATCTTATTTGATTTTTCCCTTCAATCTTGAGCACGTTTTAGGAGTACCTACACATACAACACATATATTATTTTCATCATTAAAATAAGTTCTAACAAATTCAATATAGCATAGCAAGGTCAGACAAGAAAACAAGTAAAAGAATGAATAGTTAAAGGCATCTAGCTATTAGCATATAAGAACATGTAACAAAGAAAGGCATATGATAAATAAAGACATAAAATAATTAGAAGCATATGACAAAGAAATGCATGTAACATGTGAAAGCATTTATATATCAAGTAAAGGCATGTATCAAATAAGAGCACATAACTAGTAAAAGCACGAAATAAGAAAAGAGATAGTATAATTAAAGGCATGAAGTAATACATCATACATGCTTAAACCCATGACAATGCATACACTCTCCATCTTTCGTATACATCGTCCCCACACATAGATCACGTAGAAACTAAACCAATCACGTCCTAATTCCCTCAGAATAAGGTTAACCACGATACTTACCTATTTTCAAAACAAAATCAACAATCCAATATAGCTTTTCCTTAAAAAGCCTTCAAACCACCCGAATCTAGTCAAATATTACTCATATACATCAAAACAAGATTTAAATACTACCCTAGTATAAAAAATATTTGATATTTTTCATATTCTTAAAAGGTTAACAAAAGGTCAACCTGGTCTCATATGGTCGAAATCCAAAATTAAGACCAAATCTCGATAATCCATTCACCCCCGAGTCCAAACATGTGATTTGTTTCAAGATCCGACCTCAAATCAATGTTTAAATCTCTAAAATAAATAAATTCTAAATTTCTACCAAACACTTTATTTCCACTCTATGAAAACTTAGATTTAGGCATGTCATTTTATACAATGTAATGAAATTTGATAAAAAATTAGTTAAAGTTACTAAACTATAAAGTTGGGAATAAATTGCTCTCCAACATCGCCTCTATGTAGAGTCTAGGTCTCAAAGATGAAATAAAATGAGCTAAATCTTGAAACCCTCGCCTACCCCGCTGCTGGTATGGCAATTGTGAACTATTGTTTACAATTGTGTCAGTCGCAAAAGTGAACAGTTGATAGCAAATGTAATCCAGTCCCTAAGCCTTAGAGCTCACAATTGAGACACATGTATTGCAATTGTGACAGTCACAATTACCACAAAATCCTTGCAAATGCGAAGTATGGAAACCTCAAAAACGCGAGCCGAGCTTCGCAAATTTGAAGCTACCCCTACCCCCACCCACCCCCCCACCCCATACACCCCGCCCCAATCATCGTAAATGTGAGCTAGCACTCGCAAATGCGATGCTGGGATTTGTAAGCAGACCGTCGCAATTGTGATGTATGCAACACCTTCAACTCAAATCTTACCAAATCAATCTGAAACCCATTCGAAAATCATCCGAACCCATCAGTCCCCAATCCAGACATCCAAACTAGTACAATAGCATTATAGAAACTCGCTCCTAATCTCAAATTATTAAATACATCTAAAATCAAGAATAAAGAATCAAAACTAAAAAAATTCAAAGTTCATAGCTTCAAATTTTAATTTTTCACAATAAGTGTTGTAACGGCCTCAGGTCACCTTGGATCCCAACCAACATGCATAAAAGTCTAAAATTATCATGTGAACCTATCAAAATTGTCAAAACATTGATCTGAAGTCATTTACCAACAATATTATTTGTGGTCAACTCTAACCATTTTTAAGTTCAAAAATCTAGTTTTCTTTGAAAAATTACATTTAAGCTTTCCAGAAATCAACACGGACCATGCACATAAATGATCAAATAAGACTATGTAAGGTCTCAAATCATGATGTCACGACCCCAATTTCCCTCTGTAGGATATTATGATGGCACCTAGTCTCTAAGACTAGGTAAGCCGATTACTAACATCGATTAAGTCAGTTTTAATAATGATTATTTGAAACATAGTTTAATATAAATACAATACAAAACTGGAATAAGCCTACCTGGCTATAATCATAACAACCTCTCAAGACTAGTAATACAAGTCACAAACTCTAGTGTAGTTTGAGTACACCATGGTCAGTACCCAGTAAGTATCAAGACTAACCTGGTGGAGTAGTGACAAGGTACAAGTCAAAACACTCACTAGACAAAATAACATGTGCAGTATATAAGTGTAAAGCTAATAAATGAAGGCAGGAATCAGTAAATGACAACAACAATCGACGTGTGATATAAACAATAAAGCAATAAGAACACCATCAAAGTACCGATGGAACCAAATGAGGTACACAAATGACAACCAACTAATACAATCGTTATAACACAAGTTTCACAACGAAATCACTCTGTGATAATTCATCTCATAGTCACCAGTCACGGGTCTCAACCCACCATCATATACTCACGGCACCTCGTGCCTATATATTTAATCACAACCGCACGGACAACTCACGTTCCAATATCTCAATCCGCTCGTCATGATAACATGATCAATAGCAACATGAAATGGGTTGTATACAGTCAAAATTGGGGAAGTCTGATTTTAGGACCTCTATGGCATTCTGAGCCCGGTCTCGAGAGGCTCGAAGCAGAGTCCGAAGTTCGACCCCGAGGTGCATCCCTCGAGAGAGTATATTGATGTCTCATCACAGCATACCTCGAGGTAGTATAAAAATCGATGATCGTCATGGAAAAGCAGGAAATTCCCAACGACACGTGGTTAGAACTGCTAAGGTCTGCAGGCAATAGTACAAGTCCGTACTGAGTCATTATACAACTGTACCAATAATATTTCTTTGTCATAATTCGACTTGTACTATGTTGGGATTCTCCCCTCCTATATAAAGGGGATCCCTATCATTTTGTAACACACATGAATATTCACTGCAATAGAACATTCTCTGCTTTTCTTGTTTAACGTGCTCAACAATTATTCTACAGCTTTATTATTCTTCATTTATTGTACTACATTTATTGTTCTTCATTTATTGTTCATTATCAACTTCCAAAGACTATCCTCGAGGCCCCGATATTACTGATCTTGAGGTCCCCAATCTCGTGACTATACTGGTTTGCCTATCGTTTCTTTCTTACTCATACTTAGCGTTTTTCACCTATCTAGTAGTATTAAAATAAATCACATATTTTTAGAACGACAAAATCAATTTAATTATTAAACCATTTTTGAGGTAAACACGGGTAATACAAGAACACATGGGCATGCTCAACAAATGTCAAGTTTCATACTCCTGAGCTAGTATAAGTGGCACGCTACAATATATTATTGTGTGAGTGTACTACTGCAGCCCAAGTCAACAAGTAATATCAAAGACATAGAGTATCTCATAGAAGCTACAAAACAAGTCATGAAAGGTGTATGACATGCACATGGATAACACACCGTTACACGAAAATCACCAACACAATGTCCCAAGACATCACACATCATCCCTGACATTACCACTATTATCTCTCCGATAGCCACCTATATCACTTCGTCCTGACAATATCATTAGCCACCCTTATCTCTCTGATAGCCACTTGTAGCACTCTGTATAACAACTACCCTTATCGCCCGTCCCGGACAATAACACAATAGCCACCCTTATCATTCTGTACATTCAACAACAATGAGATGCGAACCGTATGCTCCACATAATAACAGGGGTGAAATGCCACCATTATATTCCGCACAATTACAACCAACCACAAAACAATTCACAAATGCTAACATAACAACAACACATCATATCAACTCGTACCACAAGCGTCATAGGCCACAACCTCTACAAAGATCCAACAATGTCAATATTTTCAGAATAAATAGCCCACGGCTCAAACACAATGTGTGTAAAATATCAATGAAAACAAATGAATGAGAAAGTAGCTCAACAAGGAACAATACCCCCTTTAAACACAACTTCAATTAAAATAGATGAATGACTTTGGCTAACCTCAATTCCTGTTAATTGTTTAAGGATAAACTCGATAGTGAAAGTATTTCCATGAAGTGGTAAACTTCAGCTTCTAGTATATGAATTAGGCTAACAATGAAAGAGATATGGAACTAGATATTACTACGTCAAAATGCATGAGAATAACCCGGCAACAAAAGGATATCGTGTACAACAATTTCGACTAAGAGTAGCTCAACAATAAAAGAGTTTGCATAATGATAAAAGTGGTAACAAATTAAAATAAAGCATATAAGAGAAAACTCGACAAGTAAAGGATGTGACATGTAATGACAACATCAAATAAAGCATGTGATAGTAGACATGGCGAATAAAATATATAACATGTGCTAACAATTCCAAATAAATACATGAAATAAGCCTAAGAATCTAAAATGGTCGATTTCCACATATAAACCAGAGTACATACTCGTCACCTCGCGTACACGGCTTTCACATAACAGAATTAGCACAAACGACTCAAATCCTAAGGGGTAGTTCCTCCACACTAAGTTAGGCAAGATACTTACCTCAAAGAAGCTAAATCGATACTCTAAAATGACCTTCTCGTGTAAAACAACCTCCAGACGGCTAAAATCTAGCCAAAATAACGTAATATAATAAATAAAACCATGGAAAATAATTCTGGATAAGTTTCGATCTTTAATGAAAACTAAAAAGTCAACCTCGGGTACGCACCTCGGTACCAGATAAAATTCATAATATCCGAACACCCATTCAGATACGAGTCCAACCATACCAAATTATCCAATTATGATATCAACTCGTCCTTCAAATAATCATTTTACATTTTTGAAAGTATTCACAAAATTCTCGTTTTGCTCCAACTCAAACCATTTATTTAATGTTAAAAACAAGACGGAATCACGAAATATAATCAATTCTGGATAAAGAACACTTACCCCAATCCAAACCGTGAAGAACCCCTCTAAAATCTCTCCAAAATCGCCCCAAAATCGGGGTCTACAACTTAAGAAATGATAAATATGGCCAAACCCTCGAAATAGAGTAAATACAGGTCTGCCCAGATGTTCCTCTTCGCGATCGTGGGAACTACTTCGCGGTCGCGAAGCACAAAATCCAAGCTTCCAAAAATAAATCATCGCAAACGCATGGACAGAGTCGCGAATGCGGACCAAAATCTCCATCAACCTTCACGAACGCATAATCAAGCTTGCAAACGCGGAGAGTAAAACCCCTTCTGCCTTCAGTTCCTTATACACGATCGCATATTCCCTGACACAAACGCGAAGACAAAAATCTCAAAGCCTTGTGAACATGGTCGTCTCTTGGATACCACAAAGAAAAAAATTCCATCTTCCAAAGAGCACTACACGGACGCGATTGATTCATCACGATCGCGATGAAGAACACCATATAACAGAATCAGTAGTCCAAAAATAGAAGGAAATGGCTCATAGCACTTCCGAAATACACTTGAGGCCCCCGAGACCCCATCCGAACATAACAAAAAGTTTTGTAATAAAATGCAGACCTGCTCGAGGCCTCAAATCACATCAAACAACATCAAAACTATGAATCGTATCTCAAATCGAACTTAATGAACTTATGAACTTTCAGCTTCTACAACTGCACCAAATCATATGAAATCAACTCGGAATAGCCTCAAATTTTGCATGCAAGTCCCAAATGACATAACAGATCTATTTCAACTTTTAGAATCACAAACTGAGGTCGATATCCAGAAAGTCAACTCCCGGTCAAACCTCTCAACCTTCCAAACCTTCAACTTTCTAATTTTCGCCAAAATGCATCAAATCAACCTACGAACCTCCAAATCAAAATTCGGACATACGCCTAAGTCCAAAATCACCATACAAAGCTATTGGAATCATCAAAATACTATTCCGGAGTCTTCTTCATAAAAGTCAAACTTTGATGAACTCTTTTTACTTATGGTTTTAAATCAAGAATTATTTTTTTCCAAATCAATCCTGAATCATCCAAAAACTGAACTCGACCACACACGCAAGTCATAATACATAATACGAAGCTTCTTGAGACCTTAAGCCATCGAACGGGATGCTAATTCTCAAAACAATCGACCAGGTCGTTACATATGAAATGGGATGCTAGAACTCAAAACTACCTATCGAGTTGTCAAATTACCCATCCCTAAAAGAAATGTTTGTCCTTGAACGGATAGAGAAATTTCCTTGGACTAGTAAAAAGAAGAAATATCTACTCGCCATACCGTATTTAGAATATCAAGTAGCCTCATAAGTTGACTGACCTCTCCACCTCACACTAATAGATGAAATATCCTTAGATCTCAACTTTCGAACATGACGTCGATAATGGCTACCATATCTTCTTCATAAATCAACTCTTCATCAAGTTGCATGTGTTGAAGTCCAATACATGTTACTTATCTTCATGATACTTTCAAAGCATAGAAAAATGAAATTCTAGATGTATCAATGCTACACGAGGAGGATACGCAAGCCTATAAGCAACCTCCCCAACCCTCTCTAAGATCTCAAATGGGCCAATAAACCTCGGGCTCAACATGCCCTTCTTCTAAAATCTCATCACGCCTTCATAGGCAAAACAATACCTTCTCGTGCCCAATACAGGCAATATCATGGACCTTCTTGTCGGCATAACTCTTATGTTTGCTCTACATTGTCTGAATGCGAGCCAGAATCAGCTTCACCTTCTCCAAGGCATCACAAACCAAATTCGTAACCCAAAACCCTTGGCTTACGAGGCTCAAACCAACCAATAGGAGAACGACATCGCGTACCATACAACGCTTTATATGGTGCCATTTAAATGCTGGACTAGTAATTGTTGTTTTAGGAAAACTCCTCCAATGGTAGGAACTAATCATACTAGCCTCCAAAATAAATAACATAGGCCCTCAACATATCCTCAAGGATCTGGATAGTTCGCTTGGACTGGCCATCCATTTGTGGATGAAATGCAGAGCAGAGCTCCGCCTGATTGGAGTGTTAGCACGATATTTTTATCGTGCGATTGTGTTTATTGCTATGCGCGTGGGCGAAATAAAGGTGGCGTTATCTCGTACTACCCACATAGAGAAATAAGGGTGGTTATGTACACATGTGGCAAAATAAGGGCGGCGTATCATTTTTATGTGCACATGCGGCGTAATAAGGGTGTCATTGTTGATGACGTTATGTGATATTTCGATGTATCCTTATTATTGTTGTGGTTGTGTTGAGACGGGGTTGTTTATTTTATTTCATAATTATTTCATAAAGATTATGTTTTGCCTTTAATTGAGTTAATGACTATGTTTGACGTGTTATCACATGCCTCACCTCTATTTGATGTTTTGGGATCAAAGATGGGCTTATTATTCTGAGTTGTTATCGCACGCTCTAAAGGGGTTGTTGTTACTATATTTTCATTATATTTCTATTATTAGTTTTTCTTATTATATTCATTGCACAGGTTATTTGTCTAGTGAGTATCAAACGACTTGAACCTCATCACTACTCCACCAAGGTTAGTATTGATACTTGTTAGGTACCGATCGTGGTGTATTCATACTACGATTTTGCATATTTTGTGCTGATTTGGTACTTCAGATCGGGCAAATCAGCAGCGAGGCATTTGATACACCAGAGACTTCAGTGTATCCCTACATGATCTGACTGTAGGCCTCGGAGTCACTCTCTTTTTTTATTTCTAAAATTTTTGTATTTCATACGATATCATATTTTTGAGATATTATCGTGTATTCAGATAGAACTTGTGACTTTGTACCACCTAGTTCTAGGAAGTTATGTTGAGTATTGCCCCTTTCGCATGTATTAGTCCTATTTCTTCATTTATTTTAAATTTTGTTTTCCTTAAATCACAATTTTATTGTTCTAAATAATGTTAAGTGTCCGGCTTATTTAGTTTGGAGATTGGTTACCATCACGACTTCTAAAGAGGGATTTGGGTCATGACAAATGCAGGATCACAGAAGGCCAGTCCACTGCGCAAGCGACGACATTAGGCTACCACCATGATCGAAAGACTCTAGGCACTCAAGGCAGACCTTGAAGTCACTAAGCCGAAGTGAACTGGCCTCTATGCCTAGGCAATGGCGTTGCATGTCCAAATGTACGGGATGTTGGCCCGCTGATGCACTGTGAAGCCTATTGGGTCACATATTCAAATGAGTTCAGGCCCGTATGACATATGCCTCGTCTTAGGCTCAATGACCTTTGGAGACCAAACCCTTTTTGAACTCATTTCCAAGGTTAATTACAACTCATACCAATTTAGCATGAATACATACAAATATCACCACAAACATGACCAATAATAAAATCGATTACAACTTTGCACTTGCAAGACAACATTTTATACTTAGATGTTATGCTAATCAAAATCAACAATGTATACTAGTAGCCATTTTTGTACTCTTGGATCCTTGAGCTTGGTTAAACACTATTTAGGATTTTAATTCAGAACCAACTCTTCATAGGTCTACTTCACAGAAATTACTCTAATTCTACTGGACTATCATTCAATCTCAACATCTAAATAAAACCAGAACTATTTTTGATGAGTTAGGAACATCCAAAAGAAACTCTTATGTTTACTATATCAAGCAAAAGCGCAGAAAAGTAGATTAGAGAGAAAGATATCAATTGAGCTCGACATGATGCTATTTTAATGACTGATTTTTATTGATCTTAACTACAACTAAATCATGCTTTAATGAGATAAACAACTATCATTTCAACTCATCCAAATCTATAACACACATAGTCATAAAAATAGGATTAAAATTAAACGACAGAAAATTTAGTTAACCAACTACTTTTCATCATTCAACTAAATATATGTACAATGTTCCATGTGTTTACCTAATCAGCAAGAGCAAGCAAAGCAGAGTGCCAAATAAAGGCAAGAAAGGAAGGAAGTATTGAGTTGAGTAAAACACGGCTTCAACAGAAATAATCCAAATCTTGTAACCCTGATTTTAGACTCACATGATCCAATTCAAACCAAGAAACTCGACTTCAAAGAACCCAGAGAAGAAATAGTAGGGTTTTAGAGAAAACAACTACTGATTTTCCTCTTTTTCTCCTAAGGATTTTTCAAAATAAAAGAACTTCTTCTAATAATGCTTGTTCCCCCTCTCAAACTAGAAAATGAGTGTATTTATAGGCTAACTCTAGGGTTTTCTTTTTGTTCCCTTTTTACCCCCTCCTCCCCCCCCCCCCCCCCCCCCCCCCCCTATAAATTATTTAAAGAGGATCATATGCCCTTTGACCTTAATTCTAGGGAACCATCCTTAGCCAAAAAATGTCCCAAGTTGATTCCTAGTTGCTTCCTCTAAGATTCCCCCCGTAATTTGCCTAAATTAGCCCCGAAATCCTTCTCCCTTATTTATTTTAGCTTACTCACTCCCTTCTAGAAACTTATGTATTTTCACTCCTCCCTTTTACTCTCTATCATTTTACTTCTTACATCCATAGATCCCAATAATAGGCCATAATGGTTGTAGATATTCCTCATGTTTGACCCAGAAGGTCAAAATGCCAATTGATCATCACAAGGCCTGCCAGATGTTCAAAACGGGCCCAACTTACTTGTCTCAATTCCCAAATCCTTTCATCAAAACCTAATACTTGACTCAACTTCCAAACAGAACAATTCTACAAGTAAACATACGATTAAATAAACAAAAGCTAGCCAATAATCACGCTGCTAATAATCAACCAAGCAACTTAATTAAAATTATCCTAAATGCACACAGTTAAAAAAAAAAGACCAAACTTGTCAAAGAGCATGCAATTTGATTTCATCGACTAATTTGGAATAAATAAACTATAACTTGAAGAAAAACCTAATAGCTAATGTGCAAACAAGTTGAATGACAGGAAAACACATTGTCGCATACGATCACATTCAAGATAAGTAAGAAAAAACTGGAAATTCAGGATATACCATTTAAGATTAGGAGGATCCCGGAAAGAACATAGGTGGAAGACATTGATTTGTTCGACCTCCATGGTCTTTCTTCCAAGAGATCTGTCTTGGTTTTAGAATTGTGATGGATCTTCTAGGAAGAAAGACTCATGGGAGTCAAATGACTGTGATGATAAAGGTATTATTGCATGAATTCCGGTCGGTGAACGATGAGTTGATCGGCGCCAATGAACGTGAAATGACCTAATACCAATATCAATAGATAGATCTTTGTGAATTCTATCAGATGGTGTAGGTTTCAAGGTCATGTGATCAACAGTTGTGAGTAAAATGGAAAAGAGGCAGAACATGCTAGGATTTGTATTCTGGTGGTGGTTGGATAAGAATTGGGAAAGGATCTTAATGAGAAGGTATAGAGGAGGAGAAGAACAAGTCTGGTTTGGGGCAATTTCATAAACTTCGGCCGGCGGAGAGGATTTTCGGTCGGTGGTCAACGGTGTTCAATGGGTTGGTGGACGGTGGTTGAAGGTGGAAGAGCGACGAAAGCGATTTTCGGCCATCCTAAATTCCTAATCTAAGTGAAAGTAATTGGAGGGGGGAAGGGGGAGGGGTTTGTAAAAGTGAGATCTTTACAATCTCTTTTAGCTAAAAGGGGGTAAATGATGAAACATCATACATTTGGGGTGAAGCTACATCGTTTGAAGGATTCAAATGCCGTAGTTTTGGACCGGGTCGAGAGATCGGATGTGAGGATGTGTTTCGTAATACTTGATCGTTTGGGACTTGGCCCAACTTGAATTACCTAAGCCTATTCATTCCTCTTTGCTTTTATACAAATAGCCACTTCTTTCGATTAGTAATTAGCCTGATTTTCACTTTTAACCCCTTTTTATCTAATTAATGGTTAACCATTATCTTATTATGAAATTTAAACTCTAAATGCAAAGAGGAGTGACCAATGTTATTCTTGTGGTTTTTGTGTATTGTAATATGCAATTAAAATGTAAATAAACGCAACTAAAATGCAAAAATAAATGAATGTAAAAATAAATTCCTAAATATTTTACGAAAAATCAAACAAATGAATTACTAATTTAAATGTCATTTTAGGAGCAATTTATGTAGGACGAAAAATTACTTGCTCACAAGTACAATAACATCATAAAAACTCGCTCAGAAGTTCAAATCATCGAAATAATAGCTAAAAACAAGAATCAAGCATCAAAATCTAAGATTTCCAAGTTCATAACTTCAAATTTCAACTTTTCACAATAAGTGTCGAAACGGCATTGGTCACCCGGGACCCCAACCAAACATACGTACACGTCGAAATCATCATATTACCCTACTGGAATCTTCAAAATAATGATCTGGAGTCGTTTACCATTAATGTTGACCGTGGCCAGCTAGCATTTTCAAGTTCAAAAATCAAGTATCCTTAAAATATCACATTTAAACTTTTCGGGAATCAACATGGATCATGCGTGCAAGACATAAATCATCAAATAAGACTATGTAGGATCTCAAATCATGAAATGAGACGCTAGCACTCAAAACGACATATCGAGTCGTTATATTTCACCATTTATAACCATACCTAGCTCAGTCATAACAACACCGCATAGGTTTGATCAACATTTGGGGACATCAATATATCTGCCTATTAAGTATTCGTAATACAATTACAAACCTAATGCAATATAACGTAAATCTGTTTATGCGCTTTTTATAGTCATGATTGTCGATTACAGCTAAAAATGCTATTACTATTATACAAGAATCACCTCATCATTGATGTTCTTCTATGTACCACAGAATAAACATGTGAGTGGATCTTATGTCACTTTTTTTTTTTAAACATTGATATTAAAATAACTGGTTATATACGTAAATATTTACGAACACTGCATATTAAATATTCAAAAGATATCTAGCTGGTTAGGCCTCATTTGTTTTTTTAAGACTAAGACGTTTGAATATATCAAGATGAGTATTAAGATTAAGATATTTGAATATCAATACATATCTGAATATATTAAGATGTGTATTAAGATCTGAATATTAAATAATTAAGACTGTTTTTAACATCCGAATGTATAAATTTTATCTTTATTTGAACATTAATAAACATAAAATTCAAACGAATTACTAACTATGATAGTTGGTGGTGGTGATGTCTAACGAATGAATGCCGACTACGGGCGGTGGTTGGTGGTAGTTTTGATTAATGATGGTGTTTCATGCTAGGAGCTAGTAGTGATCGGTAGTGGTGGCGATTATGATTGAGGATGATGGTGGTGAGTGGTGATAGTTAATAATGGCAGGTGGTGGTAGCAATTGTAATTTAGGAAGGTGGTGGGTGGGTGGTGGTAGGTTATAATGATGGTGGCGCCAACTGTGGTTGTTGATGGTGATTGGGGTGGTTAGTTGAGGTGGATGAGTGTTGATTGTGGATGAGAACGATGGTGGTCGGCGTGATGGGATGGTGGGTGGTGATGGTCGATAATGGTGGCGACAGTTAATAATGAATATGTGATAGCATCTTAATGAAATTAAGTCTTTTTGATAAATCTTAATCATATAGACTTATCCAGACTCATTAAGTGGTTGTAAGGTAAAAAAAATAAACACACTTAATGATTAAGATTTGAGTAATTAAAATTCAAATAATATCAACAAACAAACTTAATATCTGAGATTTGAATAACTAAGATTCAGAACTCACAAATAGGCGCAAGTGTCAAACTCATGTCAGCGCTGCGTTTTGTCTTAATAACCATTTAAAAGAAAAAAATCATATCTTGTCACTTACTAACTCAGTGAGTTTAATTTTCACCATAAATGAGAATTTAAATCAGATAGTGTTATTGGCTCAACTGAACTTGGTAAAGTACTTTTTCAGAAAAGAGAACTCCTGGACGCTTGAATAGTCACACCTTACAGAGAGCACAAAATCAAAACCTCTAGCTCCACTCATCAAACAAAAATATTCAAGGCAAATACATCATTTCTCTTATTTTGTTTTTTCCCTTCTTAATAGCATAAATTTGACCCTAATTAAAACACCCAACTATATCCTTATCTTGGATATATATAATAACCTTCAACCTAGCAAGTTGCCTAAACAGCACACTGGAATTTGGACAACATGTCGTTGACAAGAATGTCTGTCATACGACGGTGAGCTTCGTCTGTCAAATGGATTCCATCCCAGTGCACGTATCTAGCCGGATTCGAACAAACATTGATCCCAGCAGCTCCACACACGGTCCTAAAGTTAAAGTTATACCGCCCTCCATTTCCACAACACGCACTAAGCAACGTGTTCTGGTCAAATCCAAAAGAAGAAGCACTGCGCATAACTGTCGAAAGGGAACCATAGAAATCCCCGTACACAATGCTAACATTCGGGAATTCGCGCTGCAGATTCGCGATAGCCCTGCTCACGTATCTATTATGATACGAAGCGAAGTCGTTGTAGTTCCTCAAGCAACCCATTTGGTCGTACGCGCCTGTATTATTGTCAGGAAATGATGTGAGATAAAGCGGCAAGCACCCGAGTGGATAAATTCCTGGAACCAAAAAGCGCGTGGCTCCGAGCTGAAT
Source organism: Nicotiana undulata (assembly GCA_005239495.1). Lineage (NCBI taxonomy): Eukaryota > Viridiplantae > Streptophyta > Magnoliopsida > Solanales > Solanaceae > Nicotiana > Nicotiana undulata. Next base: position 5,780 of record ML281218.1, on the reverse strand, counting down.
CACATCTTTGATGCCTCTAATAATCCCCGCGACAACGTTAGGAACGTATGTCCTAACTTCTGGGATCTGCTTGTTCTGGAAAAAACCATTGTAGTAATCATTTCCACCCCATTCCCCCATTACTATGAGAGAGTTTTTGAGAGAGTCTGCACATCTAGAGCCACAGGTGGACTGAAGATGAGTTTTGAACCAACCTAATTGGTTTGCGAGCGGGGTGTTCCAAGTGGGCAACCGAATGTTTCGGGCAGTCCAGAAGGAAGTGTTGAGGGCCGTACCACCAGCAACGGCGAAATTAACGCCTTGTGTGAAAGCAGCACCCCTGTCCAAGTAAGCATTGAGGAAAGGGAGTTTGAGAGATTGGGTAATAAAGTCGATAATGACACGGCCGTTTGAGAAACGGCCAGTGGGTCTGTTGAAGAAAGTAGAGCCGTAAGGAGAGCGGTCGGCACGGAAAATGATGGAGGCGCCGGGTGTACGGATGACATTACCGGCGTCGGCGAGAGAATCGCCGAGTTGGTACACTGAATTAATATTGCATTTAGTTTGGGCAGTTGAAGGAGTAAAGAAGAAAGCTGTCAAAGTAATGAGTGAAAGGGACAAGGAAATTAGGGTTATTGAAAGAGTAGCCATTGAAGAAACTTTATGTCTGAAGAAGAAGTCGCTGTACTATATATAGATAGGTAGGGAAGTTCCTGGCTGCTACTGCTATACAAAAGCGATGGCTTTAGCTGTTCAGTGGCTGGTTGTCACTTTGTCTCTCTTTCCCTTTTGTGTTTTTATTTTTGCTTAATGCCAATTGCCAAAAAAGAAAGTCTCGTTTTGGCTTTTTGACTGGTCAAGTGGTTGAGATTCTACAATGTGGAGCTATGATATATACAGTTTTTCTTTTCCACGTGATGCCACAGTTCTAAGACAAAATTTAGTACTGATGTCTCAATTTACGTGAAGGATTTCGTAGTATTAGGTTTTAATTTTAAATACTCCATTTGTTTCAAATTAGATTGCATATTTCGCTTATCCAGGGTCAATTTGATTAAATTTTAAAGTTAAATTGGATAAGTTAAACTCAATATTTTAAAATTAAAAATTAAATTTTTAAGAACTGTGCGGAAAATGCTATATGTTATAATTTTTCCCATGTCAATATCATTAGAAAATATGTTTAATAATGTTGGTCAAATTTCACACAGTTTGACTTTCGATAAGAGAAATATGTCATCTAAAGTGAAACGAAGAGGATACTGAATTTTGGATGTGAACACGCATAAGAATACTACTAATATGAATCAACATCGTTAACAATTTAAAATATTTTATTATAATAGAAAAAAATTATTCGAGTTCTTAAATAGAGGCACCTTACATAAAATGGAGGGGATTAACAATCATGTTTATATCTAGCTTGTTGGTGAAAATATAATTACAGTTAAAAAATAAAATGATACGTGAATATCCCCCTCTTTAACGAGATTTAAGTCCACTGCAATAAAATTTTCACTAGTTCAGCAGTAATCATTTTAACTTTATCTCCCCCAAATTACAACAACTCGAGCACGTATTATGTCACGACCCTAAACAACCATCGGATCATGATGGTGCATAACTCACTTACTAGGCAAGCCAAACATAACAATACCTATTCAAGATAACGAATTACAAAATATTACAAGTCTAAAAGTAAAATGTCATAAATAAAGACTGCGTGGAAACAATAAATCTCCCAGAACTAGTAATACAAAGTCATGAGCTCTACAATAGGAGAACAAGTACTACTAGAAAACTGCCTACACCAGTCCAGAAATATCGACCGAAACGGGTCGAAAAACTGGAAAAACCGACCGATTTCCGACCGACATTAATTCGTCGAAGTTAAGTTGGTCGGTAAAAATAGCGATCGAAGTCGGTCTCAATTTCTGATCGATTTCGGTCGGTAAATTATTTTTCACATACGACGCAGAAAGAGAAAATTTGCCGTAAAAAATGCACCGTATGAGACTCAAACTAGGTTTTGTATTGTGGCAAGATACTATTCTACCACTAGACTATTGATACGTTTTGGTTTAAGACTTTATTTTAATTTATTTGTACTCCTTAGTTACATTCTCGCGCGAAAATAATCGATCGATTTCGGTGGATTTTATTAAAAATAGAAAATTACCAACTGAAGTCAGTCGATTTTTAAAATGACTGACTGGAATAATCGGTCGATTTTTGAATATTAATTTAAATTTATTTTATATGAAAAACCGACCGATTTCGATCGATTTCTTAAAAAATAAATTTTGCGGGTTGCTAAAATTGTTTACCGCGTTTTGGCGAAAAACAAACCCAGCCAAAGTCAGTCGGTTTCGTAAAAAAAAAATTAAACAAAAAATATTTTGAAAAATCGAACGACTTCGGTCGATTTTTTGACTGGCCGAAGTCAGTCTGTTGACCGCGGTCGATTTTGGCGGAATTTCTAGTAGTGAAGTTTGATAATATAAAAGTACTATTTGAACAACAGTAACAGTAGTAGAAATGAAAAGAGACGCCAAGATCTGCGAATAGGGTGCAACTACCTCGTCTCTTGGCAACTCAAAAGTGGTCCATTACAGCTCTTAGCTAGGTTCTATAGTTATGTCACGACCCAAACTCCCGCTAGAGCCGACGTGATAACGCCTAACACTGCTTAAAAGGCAAGCCAACAATAAATCTGTGCGAAAATAACTTCCCTCTCAAAAGAAGAATAATAAAATAATCAAAGTTAAAAATATCAATACAAATGAATCAACCCCAAAATATGGTATCACCGAGTGCATGAGCTCTATAGAATACTAAATACATGGTCTGAACAAAATACAATATTATTTGAATGACTGAAGAGTAAGAACTGAAGATAAAAGAGGGGACTTCTAGGCCTGCGGACGACACAACAATGCTACATCAAGATCTCCAAACATATCCGAATATAGCTCAATGGCAACCACCGCTATCAGCAACACCTGGACGTGCACACGAAATACAAAGTGTAGTACGAGTATAACCGACCCCATGTACTCGATAAGTAGCAAACCTAACCTCGGACTGAAATTAGAGACAAACTGGACAAGATTCGATACTCACTTTCCACCGACAACAATAACAATAACCGCAAAGTAATAGCATGTGAAGGAAAACAACTCATATGATAACAGGCTCAAGTTAATACAACAGAGGGAGAAATATTCATGTTTTACAGATAACAGTCAAGGCATCAAATTCCACATAATCTGCTTATACGGGTATTTAACATGATAAAAATGTAATAACAAGATCTAAATATCGATTAGAGTTGTCAAATACCAATTAGCATGAGGGATATTCTGTGATGACCCAAAAGGTCATCCTAAGTAATTCCAGCTAAATCTGTGTTCCGAGGCCTCGAAAGCCTCCGTTAATCNGATATGCGTGCGCAGCCCGGGCAGGTAGCCGGGAAACTTCCATGTGAAAATTTGATAAAAATGGGATTTTTGAATTGAATAATTGAATAAAGTTGACTTTGGTCAACATTTTTGGTAAACGGATCCGGACCCGTGATGTGACGGTCCCGGAGGGTCCGTAGGAAAATATGGGACTTGGGCGTATGCCCGGAATCGAATTCCGAGGTCCCAAGCCCGAGAAATGAATTTTTAAAGAAAATTGTTTTCTGAAATAATAAAGGCTTTTGAAAATGAATAATTATGTGAAAACCGTGTTACCGGGCCCGTATTGCGGTTCCGGAGCCCGGAACAGGTTTGTTATATGTTATTTGTCCTATATGTGGAATTTGGTGTAAAACGGGCTTGATTTGGTTGGTTTCGGATCCAAATGAGGAAAACATGGAGCTAATGAACTTGTGGGGTTTATAAAGAATTTGAAATTTGGCTTGAGAGATGATTTTATGTTCCCGAGGTCCGAATAAAATTTCGNAAAAATAGAGTTAATGAACTTGTGGGGTTTCTAAAGAATTTGAAATTTGGCTTGAGAGGTGATTGTATGTTCCCGAGGTACGAATGAAATTCCGAGACCGGGAATAGTTACGTTGTGTCATTTATAACTTATCTGCAAAATTTGAAGTTATTCCGAGTGGTTTAGGCCTGTTCGGCGCGTTTAGGTGAATTCTAGAATTTCAAAGTTCTTAAGTTTGATTAATTTGGTTTTGGGGGTTTGATTCATGGTTGTTGATGATATTTTGATGATTTAAAAGCATGAACAAGTCCGTAGGATATTTTGGGAGTCGTGTGTGTTTTTGGTTTTGAGCCCCGAGGGCTCGGGTGAGTTTTAGGTAGCTAACGGGGTGTGAAAAACATGAAAATCTGGTGTAAATTGCTGGTTTCTGCTGTCCATGTAAATTACCCTATGCGAACGCACTCAAGGGGGTGCGAACGCACAGGGTAAAAAGTGGGGTCTGGGGTTAGGGCCTAATTTTCACTATGCGAACGCGTTGATGGCCATGCAGACGCATATCACACGCGGGGAGAGGGCTGGGATTACTCTGTGCGAACACACAGACTTCCACGCGAACGCACAGGCCAGGGAGCTTAAGCCTATGCGAACACGGCTAGTCCGGTGCGAACGCACTGCATGTTATGGGAGTTGGGGTGGGGAGCCACTTTGCTCTGTGCGAACGCGGCTCTAGGCTCGCGAACGCATAGGCCTGGGGAGATAAGCCTGTGCGAACGCAGCTCAGTGCACGCGAACGCATAGAGTATTTTGCCCAGGTGTTTTCTTTAAGTCCAAAACAGACCCATTACGGGTCACTCCCATTTTTCACTCCCCCCTTCTTCCTCAAACCCACCCATAAGCGAAAATCAAGCTCCCCAACTGCCATAACTCCATAGGTAAGTGCTCTTGACCTCGTTTC
>ML281217.1:0-16413 GCA_005239495.1 Nicotiana undulata | reverse complement strand
GAGCCTCGTCGAGTTTTGGCTCATGTAGTTGCTCAGTCTTCATTGTTGGGGGAGATTGAGGCTCGACAGTTTGATGATCCATGCCTTGCAGATCTTCGGGATGCAGTGGTCCAAGGCAGGGACAAGGAGGTTACATTACGCGAGGATGGTGTCTTGAGGCTCCAGGGCCGTTTATGTGTTCCTAATATTGATGGCTTGAGGAAGAGAATTTTGGAAGAGGCCCACAGTTCTCGGTATTCTGTTCATCCAGGTGCGACCAAGATGTACCGTGATTTGAAGCAACACTACTGGTGGAGGCGGATGAAGAAAGATATAGTGCAGTTTGTGGCTAGGTGTCTCAATTGTTAGCAGGTCAAGTACGAGCACCAGAGGCCAGGAGGCCTATTTCAGCAGATGCCCATTCCTGAGTGGAAATGGGAGCGCATCACCATGGACTTTGTGGTTGGGTTGCCACGGACTTTGCGGAAGGTTGACGCGGTTTGGGTCATTGTGGATAGGTTGACCAAATCGGCGCATTTCATTCCTGTGGCTACTACTTATACTACGGAGAGGATGGCCCAGATTTATGTTCGGGAGATAGTCCGGTTGCACGGTGTGCCGGTGTCCATTATATCAGATCGAGGTCCTCAGTTCACCTCGCATTTCTGGAGAGCATTACACAGTGAGATGGGCACTCAGATAGATCTTAGCTCAGCATTTCACCCACAGATTGATGGTCAGTCGGAGCGTACAGTTCAGATTTTGGAGGATATGCTCAGGGTTTGTGCGATTGATTTTGGCGGTTAATGGGACCAGTTCTTGCCTTTGTTAGAGTTTGCATACAATAACAGTTATCAGTCCAGCATCGAGATGGCTCCATTCGAGGCTTTATATGGTCGGCGATGTCGTTCTCCGATTGGGTGGTTTGAGCCTGGCAAGGCCCAGCAATATGGTACAGATCTGGTGAGAGATGCCTTGGAAAAGGTGAAGATTATTCAGGAAAGGCTCCGTACAGCTCAGTCCAGACAGAAGAGTTACGCGGATCAGCGTGCACGTGATGTAGCATTATGGAGGGAGATAAGGTTATGTTGAAGATTTCACTGATGAAGGGCGTTATGAGATTCGGGAAGAGGGGCAAGCTGAGCCCCAGGTTTATAGGCCCTTTCGAGGTGTTGAGGCGAGTCGGGGAGGTTGCTTATGAGCTCGCTTTACCTCCCGCCTTATCGAGAGTTCATCCGGTATTTCATGTATCCATGCTCCGGAGATATCATGCCGATTTCTCTCACGTGATTGATTTCAGCACTATTCAGTTAGATGAGAAGGTAGGCATCGAGGAGGAGCCAGTTGCTATTATTGATAGGAAGGACCGCCAGTTGAGGTCTAAGAGAACTTCTGCCGTAAAGGTCTAGTGGAGGGGCCAACCAGTCGGTGAGGTGACTTGGGAGTCCGAGGTGGACATGCCGAGCAGGTATCCACAGCTATTCGGCACATCAGGTACGACTCTACGTCCGTTCGAGGATGAACGTTTGTTTTAGAGGGGGAGATTGTGATGACCCAAAAAGGGGTCATCTTATGTGCATCTAATTTTGACTATGTTCCGAGGCCCCGAAAGCCTCCATTAATCTCACCTCGATGTGTGTGCGCAGCCCGAGCACGTAGCTGGGAAGCCTTTATCTGAAAACTAGATTGAGAGTTAAATTTTTGATAAATTAATTGAATAAAGTTTACTTTGGTCAACATTTTTGGTAAACAAACCCGGATTCGTGATTCGACGGTCCCGGAAGGTCCGTAGGAAAATATGGGACTTGGGCGTATGCCCGGAATCGAATTTCGAGGACCCAAGTCCGAGAAATGAATTTTCAAAGAAAATTGTTTTATGAAAATATTAAAGGCTTATGAAAATGAACCTTGATGTGAAACCTGTGCTGCCGGGCCCGTATTATGATTTCGGCGCTCGGAACAAGTTCAATATGTGTTATATAAGTTATCTGCAAATTTTGGTAAGAAACAGACTTGATTTGATTGGTTTCGGATCAAAACGAGGAAAATTGGAGTTAATGAAGTTTTGAGTTTTTTTAAATAATTTGAAATTTGGCTTGAAAGGTGATTTTATGTTCCCAAGGTCCGAATGAAATTCCGAGACCGGGAATAGTTCAGTCATGTCATTTATAACTTGTCTAAAAAATTTGAAGTCATTCCAAGTAGTTTAGGCCGGTTCGGCCCATTGAAGTGAATTCTAGAATTTCAAGTTCTTAGTTTTGATTCAATTTGGTTTTGGGGTTGAATTTTGAGTTTCGTTGTTGTTTTCCATATTCCGGCAGTTCGAGCGAGTCCATATCATGAATACAGACTTGTTGGTATATTTGGACGGGGGCTCGGGTGGTCCCAGGTGCTTCCCGGACCGCGCACGGGGCCAAAAACCAGCAAAATTCACTGCTGGTGTGGCTGCTTCTGGTGTGACCGCACGTGCGATCTAGCCTTTGCAGGTGCGACCCCCATCGCAGGCGCGACCCTTCTTATGCAAGAGCGTGACCGCTGGCACGGACTCCTTCTCCGCAGGCATGATTCCAGGGTCCCAGGCCCTTTTCCGCAGGGGCGGTGATTTTCTCGCAGGTGCGGGACAGCACCTGCGGTCCCAAGGTCGCAGGTGCGGAAATCACTGTTGCCAGTCCCTTTTAATTGTCCAAATTACGGGTTTCCTTCATTTTTACCCACCATCAACTTCCATTAGAGAGCATCCAAGTTTGGGCAGCACCTCCCACGACCACCCACTATAAGAGGTAAGTTAAACCCCATAATCTTCTAGCTTTAACATTAATTCCTAGTTAAATTCACTACTAAATCATCTAAAAATCGTAGAATTAGGTAGAAATTTTAGGGTTCTTGAGGATTTTGTTACTTCCCACTTTAGGCCATGAATTCAAATAGAAATCACACCTTAGTGATCCTTAGGCTATGGGTGAGTGATCCCTTCAAGAATTTTTTGAATTCGATCATGAGAGACCGGGGTTGGAAATTGGGAATTCGTCCAGAATAGCGATTTTATTGAATAACTAGGATAATTTCTCACATTGTGCATGCATTGATCTAATTTCACACCTTTAGACTAGTTGCGAGTCCTCGGGTATAGAGTTCGGAGTTTCGGGCGGAATTGTGGTCCGAGGGGCAGATTCGACACGAGGTGAGTCTCCTTTCTAACCTTGTAAAAGTTAATTGTCCCCATAGGTGATGTATATGCTATCTGTAAATTGTTTTGGGGCTACGTACGCGCCAAGTGACGAGAGTCCGTACGTAGCGGCTATTATTGTTATGTCCAGGTAGTTAGGCCCACACCATGCCTTGTATGTTTTTCGTAATGCCTTACATGCTTTACCGTAATGCCTTGTACGCTTTTCTTGGAATTCCTTAAATATGTTTTTCTTGTAATGCCTTATATGCTTTCCTTGAAATGCTTCATATGATTTATTGTGACGCCATATGTACCATGAAACTATGTTTTAGCATCGTGTTTTTCTTCTGAGGCCTTATGGTAAGTAGAAATTGAAAATATATGGGATCGGGCCGTACGCCACGGCAGAGTTGAAAAGAATTTGTGAAAAACATAGGAGCGGGCCGTACGTCACGACAGTGTTGAAAGTAATTGAAAATATATGGGATCGGGTCGTACGCCACGACAGAGTTGAAAAGAAATTGTGAAATACATGGGAGCGGGACGTACGCCACGACAGTGTTGAAAGTAATTGAAAATATATGGGATCGGGCCGTACGCCACGACAGAGTTGAAAAGAAATTGTGAAATACATGGGAGTGATCCATACGCCATGGCAGTGTTGAAAGTAATTGAATATATATGGGATCGGGTCGTACGCCACGACAATGTTTAAAAGAAATTGAAAAGAATATGGGATCGGGCCGTGCGCCACAGCGAGTGTAGAAGGTACCTTATGGGAGCGGGCCGTACGCCACGACGGATCTAAGAATTTGTGATTATTGTTTCGTTCGGTGGACTTACCTTGGAAGTTCTTTATTGTTTAGTTCAGAAATTGTTTGGATTTTTTTTTCCTGCCTTTGATATATATACTTGTTGCTTATTTCCCTGACATGCCTACTGTATTTCATCACATTCTATCATATGTTATCAGTGCTGGACCTTAGTGAGTATCGAGTCGACCTCTCGCACTACTTCTTCGAGTTTAGGCGGGATACTCACTGGGTACATATTTATTTAATATGTACTCATGCTGTACTTTCTTTTCTTTAAAGTACTTGACTGTACAGGTCCGGAGGCTGGCACGTCTGGCTATCAGGTCGGTGCTAGATATTGATAGCGTGGTCATTCTTCACGGTGAGCTGCTTTCCCGGCGACTTCCTAGAAGCACCCTGGAGCTCTTTTGTTATATTTCTCTGTCCATTTCATTCAGACGGAGACTCTGTATATATTATAGTCATTGTATATTCAGTAGTTTCCCATGACAGCCGTGACACTAGTTCCTGGCACACACGCGTAGTGTATATATATATCTTTTGGGTTCGGGTTGTACATGCATGTGTATGTTTTATTTCGGCTTTTTATCTACTATGACTTTACCTTCGCTCAAGGCTAGTATCATGTCAGTTGTTATAAACTGGTAAATCTTTGACTTGTTTAATTATATGGGACGGTTATCACTTAGTGTAATTTGTGTTGGCTTGCCTAACCCCATCGTTGGGCGCCATCACGACACGGCCTAACCCCATCATTGAACTTTAGAATATGAATAAAGCCTATAGGATATGAATTGAACTTTAGGATATGTATTGGAAATTTAGTTTATGAATTGAAATTTTAGGATATGACTTGAAATTTATATGTATTAGAATTTTAGTTTATGAATTGAAACTTTAGCATATGACTTGAACTTTAGGATATGAATTAAGCCTATAGGATATGAATTGAACTTTAGGATATGTATTGGAAGTTTAGTTTATGAATTGAAATTTTAGGATATGACTTGAACTTTAGGATATGTATTGGAATTTTAGTTTATGAATTAAAACTTTAGGATATGACTTGAACTTTAGGATATGAATTAAGCCTTTAGGATATGAATGGGACTTTTAGTTTATGTATTGGAATTTTAGTTTATGAATTGAAATTTTAGGGTATGGCTTTAAATTTAGGATATGTATTGGAATTTTAGTTTATGAATTGAAACTTTAGGATATGACTTGAACTTTAGGATATAAATTAAGCCTATAGGATATGAATTGAACTTTAGGATATGTATTGGAACTTTTGTTTATGAATTGAAATTTTAGGATATGACTTGAACTTTAGGATATGCATTTGAATTTTAGTTTATGAATTGAAACTTTAGGATATGACTTGAACTTTAGGATATGAATTAAGCCTATAAGATATGAATTGAACTTTAGGATATGTATTGGAATTTTAGTTTATGAATTGAAATTTTAGGATATGACTTGACCTTTAGGATATGTATTGGAATTTTAGTTTATGAATTGAAACTTTAGGATATGATTTGAACTTTAGGATATGAATTAAGCCTATAGGATATGAATTGAACTTTAGGATATGTATTGGAATTTTAGTTTATGAATTGAAATTTTAGGATATGACTTGAACTTTAAGATATGTATTAGAATTTTAGTGTCACGACCCAATTCCGCTCAGGTCGTGATGGCGCCCAACGGCAGGGTCAGGCAAGCCAACATCTATCTACCTGTGAGATTTCTTGCGTGATTAAATGATAAAACCCCTTTTTGTGATTTTTTAAATAAGAAAATCCTTTAAACCAATCTCTAAGTGAAAACACAAGGCAATTTACAACCCAAAATAACGTAGAATTTGTTTATCTTTACCAAAATATCAAAGAAATCCATAAACGTGCCAGAATCTAGTGTCACGAGTCGACATGCAAATGATTATACAAAACCCTACTATTAAATACAATGTTGTCTGATAGGGATAAGACAACAAGACAAAAGTATGTGGGGAACTCCATAGTACTGCCAAGATCGCCAAGGAAAGAAGCTCACCGTGAAATCAGCAGGAGGAAACTCTCAATGATGGCCGCCGGAATAGTGGCCGGACGCAGCTGGCTCAGACCCTGTACAGTTAAGTACAGAAGAGTAGCATGAGTACATATATTTAAATATGTACCCAGTGAGTATCCCGTCTAAACTCGAAGAAGTAGTGACAAGAGGTAGACGTTTTACTCACTAGGTCAAAATACTAGTTTATGACAATAAAGTTTCAGGAATAATAAATATGGAAAACAGGTACACATGGAACAATCAAATAAACAAGTAGTACCTCCGGTGTCGTATCAACTACAGCAATATATGAACAAAATCACCAAATTCCTTCCAAGCCAGACAGATAAAAATGATGATTCATAAATAAAACTCTCAGATAAGTAGATAGCATATAATATGCCGAAGCTTACGGCCGAAGCGTCGCAATAAGTTAAATGTGCACTGCCGAGGGTGTCTCGACCCGAAATCCCACCTTTCAGACCGTGTCTGCGTCTAACGTTGAACCCGCTAGACAAGCCAACGTATACTACACATTAATATTTTCAAATCAATTCAACAGTGGTAAAATTGATAACCTTCAAATCTGAACTGAAATAACCAACATACTCTATAACTTTAACAACGGAAATGTAACAATACTCTGAATGCGTAATGACATAGTAAAGATAATAGCATCGCATAATCCCAAAACCGGGGTGTCACAACCTCACGAACTATCTAAACAGAGTGCTAAATACAGAGTCTGAAAAGAAATATACAATTGTCTTAAAACTAGGAGGAAAAGGAAGACAATAAGGAATCCAAATGCAGGAGAGACACCAAGGCCCACGAACGCCAGCGGGTATACCTTGAAGCTCTGGGTGGACTGAAGGTGACTCCCTCAATGCGGTCCACTGGGTCCGGATGCGGGATCTGCACAACATTAAGAAGTGCAGTGTAGCATCAGTACAACCGACCCCATGTACTGAGTAAGTGCCGAGCCTAACCTCGGCCGAAGTAGTGACGAGGCTAGACTTGACAATAACGATAACCTGTCCTATTTTACAACAGGTAATAGGGACAATACAAGGCAAGAGATAAGCAGACAAGTAAGGGATACGGAAAGGGGGAACAAGTGAAATGAAGCAGTTAAATTGACAGATAGAAGTAAACAAGGGAGGCAATCTAACACAATAGCCAACGAAACAAGTATAAGTACAAAAAATGTAAACAATGGCATAGCATCACCCTTCGTGCTTTACACTCTTCCTCACTATGCAATGTAATCAAATATCATGGCACGACATCACCCTTCGTGCTTTTACTCTCTTCCTCGCAATGCAATGTACAATGTATCATGGCACGACATCACCCTTCGTGCTTATAATCAATAAATGTCGACATTAACCTTCGTGCTTATAATCAATACGAATCATGGCACGGCATCACCCTTCGTGCTTTACGCTCTTCCTCACTATGCAATGTAATCAGGTATCATGGCACGGTATCACCCTTCGTGCTTTACACTCTTCCTCACTAAACAATAACAGATATAATGGCAAGGAGTACAACATAGTGGAAATAGACAGTTCAAAATAACCCGGCAAGGGAAAACATCAATTAATAACTCAATAAATGCCCGGCAAGGGTCTCAGCTATACCCAATTACTTCAATCGTATACTCTACACTTGGATTATCAATCGTATCAACACTTCTCAAACTCAACAGCCAATACTTTCAACAAGAATGAATTACCAAGTAGAGACAATCTCATAATATGTTAAACATGGGAGAAATACTGCAAATTTCTATCAAAATAAACTCACGGGCATGCTTGACACACATTGCATAGGTACTCGTCACCTCACCTATGAAATGAACATGATAATCACTTAGCACATAGCAAATAATACCTATTCCCTCACCAAAGTTAGGCAAAAAACTTACCTCGGTCCAAAGTATAGCAATCAACCCTCTAAGACCGTCTTTCCTTTATAATACGACTCCGAAACAACGANCCTAACTCTACCCAAAACCCTTAATTTCTACTTGATTTTAGGATTTTAGGCCTAGGTTCTAGTGATTATGGAAGAAAAGTGGAAGGAATTGGTGTTAGAATCGATTACCTCCGAGATTGTAGTGATGGAACTCTTCAAAAATGGCTAAGGGGCTGTGGAGAAGAAGAGGTTTGAGAAGAAGTGGGTTAAATCTCGTAATGTTTCTGTTTTGGACTTAAGGTAAAAAAATCACTGGACGAATATCGCACCTGCGGAAGGAAGGCTTGCACCTGCGGTATTGTAGGTGCAGAAAAATGGTCACACCTGCGGTTTTGGGTCAGGCCCAGAAGGGGACGCACCTGCGGAAAGAATGTCGCCCCTCCGGCGCCTGGTTCGCGCCTGCGAGGGGGACCGCACCTGCGGACTTGGTGTCGCGCCTGCGGTCTCGCACCTGCGGCTCTAGGCTCGCAGGTGTGGACACACCAGAAGATGGTGCATCAGCAGTGAGTTTCCTAAGTTGAACACCCCGAATACCTACCCGAATCACACCCGAGCCCTCGGGGCACGAAACCAAAAACACATACAACTCCCAAAATATCCTACAGACTTATTCAAGCTTTTAAATCACCAAAATATCATCAAAATCAACGAATTAAACCTCAAAACTCATAGAAATCTCTCAAAACTTCATAAAGCTTAATTTTACCAATTTTGATCCGAAACATGTCATTCCAATTCCGTTTTATACCAAACTTCACAGATAAGTCACATAACATATAATAAACCTGTTCCGGGCTCCAAAACAAAAATACGGGCCCGGTAACATGGTGTTCACATAATAATTCATTTTCAAATTCCTTTATTATTTCTAGAAAATAATTTTCTTTAAAAATTCATTGCTCGGGCATGGGACCTCGGAATTCGATTCCGGGCATACGCCCAAGTCCCATATTTTCCTACGGACCCTCCGGGACCGTCAAATCACGGGTCCGGGTCCGTTTACCAATAATGTTGACCAAAGTCAACTTTATTCATTTAATTATCATAAATTTCCATTTTCATCAAATTTCAACATAAGGACTTCCCGGCTACACGCCCGGGCTGCGCCTGCATAACGAGATAAGATTAACGAAGGCTTTCGGGTTCTCGAAACACAAATTTAGCTAGGATTACTTAGGATGACCTTTTGGGTCATCACAAAGGGTCGAACGACCCGAACCATAGATGCATCTATTACTCTGCTCACGAATCGATCATGTGACGCGGTCGACATAATGTAAGGCTACCCTGCTCACGAATCATACCTGTGACTCGGGTGCTCATAATATACTCAAATCCAAAAAACCTCTTTTAAAGAAGGAAATTCCGGTATCACATTTGTAACATAATCTATAACTTAAGCTTGCAGGATATTCACTAACGTTTACATAATTCCTCAGAGGTGCTAACTCACAACAGTTACTTGCAAAGAAAGACAGACAAGACAAGTAAAAGCATGCTTGTGAACCCTAACACTACCCGACAAAGCATAGTAGTCACTACGCACGGACTCTCGTCACTTGGTACGTGCATATCCCCCGCAAATAAGGACATTTAATCAATACCATTACCTATGGGGACAATTCCCTTTTACAAGGTTGGAAAGGAGACTCACCTCGTGTAGAACTCTAATCCTCGGGTGAAGAAAGTGCCTGAAACTCCAAACTCGTCGCTCAAGGACTCGAAACTAGCCAAATATTATTTAAATATATCAATATACGCTCAAAAGTAGGAAATTACACCACTAATTAGGATAATTCATCATTCTTGAAGAATTCCCAAAATACACCCCCGGGCCCACACGCTCGGATTTCCGAAAATTTTCGAAGAAAACACTCACCCATAACCTAAGTATCATTTATATGTAAATTCCCTAAGGTTTCATGGTAGAAAACTAGTGAAATTTCTAAGAATTCATCAACCCTAGGTCTTAGCTCTAACCCATGATTTTACCTCTAATATGATGTTAATCTGCCTAAAAGTGATGTAATAAGCTAATATGAAATGGAAGATCACTTAACTTTTAGTTGGTAGATGAAACCCCTCTTGCAAAGCTCTCAAAAATCGTCCAAGATGATGAAATATGGAGCAAATGAGCCTAAGTCTTGTATTAATTATGGGTCTGCCTTCAGCTATTTCCGCACCTACGGCCATTGGAACGCACCTGCGGCCCCGCACCTGCATCCATAAGGTCACACCTGCGATGAAGGCCAAGGAGGTGGGGGACCGCACCTGCGAAGGGAGGATCGCACCTGCGAAGGCGCGCCTGCGGACAAACCTCGCACCTGCGAGGTCGCGCCTGTGGTGGAGGGTCCGCACCTGCGTTGGTGCAACCGCAGGAGCGGGATCGCACCTGCGACCTGGGCGACCGTACCTGCGGTGACACCAGACCTGGTGCACCAGCATCTGATGCTGCTGGTTTTTTTGGCCCCGATCGGGGTCCGGGAGGCCCTTGGGCCCACCCGAGCCCCCGTGCAATTATACCAACAAGTTCCAAATCATATTACGAACTCACTCGAACCTTCAGAACGCCCTAAACACCGCTAAAACTCTGAATCACCCTCAAAAACCCCTAGAATCAAACTTAGGAATTCTAAAGTTTTAGAATTCGGTTTCAATGCGCCGAACCGACCTACGCTATCCGGAACTCCACCAAACTTTACACGCAACGAATAATAATCATATTTGACCTGTTCCGGGTTTCGGAACCATAATTAGGGCCCGGTAACACAGTTTTATCATTAAATTTCGTTTTCAAAATCCTTAATATATTTTCAGAAAATAATTTTCTTTAAAAATTTATTTCTCGGTCCTGGGACCTCAAAATTGGATTGCGGGCATACGCACTGGTCCCATATTTTCCTACAGACCCTCCAGGATCGTCCAATCACGGGTCCGGGTCCGTTTACCAAAAATATTGACCAAAGTCAACTTTAAGTCAATTAATTGTAGAAATTCTAGTTTTTCTTCAAGTTTTCACATTAAAATTTCCCGGCTACACGCCTGGGTTGTGCACGCATATCGAGGTCAGATTAATGGAGGCTTTCGGTGCCTCGAAATGCAGATTTAGCTAAGTTAATACAGGATGACCGTTTGGGTCATCACATTTAGTTTATGAATTGAAACTTTAGGATATGACTTGAACTTTAGGATATGAATTAAGCCTATAGGATATGAATTGAACTTTAGGATATGTATTGGAATTTTAGTTTATGAATTGAAATTTTAGGATATGACTTGAACTTTAGGATATGTATTGGAATTTTAGTTTATGAATTGAAACTTTAGGATATGACTTGAACTTTAGGATATGAATTAAGTCTTTAGGATATGAATTGGACTTTTAGTTTATGTATTGGAATTTTAGTTTATGAATTGAAATTTTAGGATATGACTTGAACTTTAGGATATGTATTGGAATTTTAGTTTATGAATTGAAATTGACTAGAACTTTAGGATATGACTTGAACTTTAGGATATGAATTAAGCCTATAGAATATGAATTGAACTTTAGGATATGTATTGGAATTTTAGTTTATGAATTGAAATTTTAGGATATGACTTGAACTTTAGGATATGTATTGGAATTTTAGTTTATGAATTGAAACTTTAGGATATGAATTAAGCCTATAGGATATGAATTGAACTTTAGGATATGTATTGGAATTTTTGTTTATGAATTGATATTTTAGTATATGACTTGAACTTTAGGATATGCATTGGAATTTTAGTTTATGAATTGAAACGTTAGGATATGAATTGAAATTTAGGATATGTATTGGAATTTCAGTTTATGAATTGAAATTTTAGCATATGACTTGAACTTTAGGATAAGTATTGGAATTTTTAGTTTATGAATTGAAACTTTAGGATATGACTTGAACTTTAGGATATGTATTGGAGTTTTAGTTTATGAATTGAAACTTTAGGATATGACTTGAACTTTAGGATATGAATTAAGCCTTTAGGATATGTATTGGGCTTTTAGTTTATGTATTGGAATTTTAGTTTATGAATTAAAATATTAGGATATGACTTGAACTTTAGGGTATGTATTGGAATTTTAGTTTATGAATTGAAATTTTAGGATATGACTTGAACTTTAGGATATGTATTGGAATTTTAGTTTATGAATTGAAGTTTTAGGATATGATATGAACTTTAGGATATGTATTGGAATTTTAGTTTATGAATTGAATTTTTAGGATATGAATTGAACTTTAGGATATGCATTGGAATTTTAGTTTATGAATTGAAACTTTAGGATATGACTGTCACGACCCAAATCTCGATTCAGGTCGCGATGGCACCCAACGGCGAGGTTAGGCCAGCCAATATAGAAACACTAAGTGTTACCATTCCCCGTTGCGCAAATTTTATCCTTTAACCAATTTTAAACAGATATAAACATGATAATGGCGATGATGTGAAATAAAACTACAAGTGCGGAAAATCAACCAATAGGCATGTCGCATAACATATGCACAACCAATAACCCAAAATATACACCACGTGTGTGCCAGGAACTAGTGTCACGAGTGCCACGGGCAACTACTGAATATATAATGACTACAATATATACAGGGTCTCAGTCTGAATGAAATGGATAGAGAATATAACAAAAGAACTCCAGGGTGTTGCTAGGAAGTCACCGGGAAAGCAGCTCACCGTGAAGTATGACCACACTATCAATATCTAGCCCCGACCTGATAATCAGACGTTCTAGCCTCCGACCTGTACAGTTAAGTACATAAAGAAAAGAAAGTGCAGCATGAGTATATATTAGATAAATATGTACATGTGAGTATCCCGCCTAAACTCGAAGAAGTAGCGACGAGAGGTCGACTCGATACTCACTAGGGTCCAGCAGTAATAACATATGATAGAATATAATGAAATATAGTAGGCATGTCAAGGAAAGAAGCAACAAGTATATATATATCAAAAGCAGAAATCCAAACAATTGCTGAACTAAACAATAAAGCACTTTCAAGGGTAAGACCACCGAACGAAACAAAAATCACAAATTCTTAGTTCCGCCATGGCGTAAGGCCTGCTCCCATAGGGTACCTTCTACTCTCGTCGTGGCACACGACCCGATCTCATATATTTCATAATTCCTCAACACTGCCGTGGCGTGCGGCCCGATCCCATATATATTCAATTACTTTCAACACTGCCGTGGCGTACGGCCCGATCCCATATATTTCACAATTCTTTTCAATTCCGTCGTGGCATACAGCCCGCTCCCATATATTTCACAATTTCTTGTCAATTCTGCCCTGGCGTACGGCCCGCTCCCATATATTTCACAATTCTTTTCAATTCTGCCGTGGCGTACGGCCCGCTCCCATATATTTCACAATTCTTTTCAATAAAGCCTCAAAAGAATAACATGATGCAAAACATAATTTTATAGTACATATGGCGTTACAATAAATCATATGAAGCATTACAAGGAAAACATATCAGGCATTACAAGAAAAGGCATATAAGGCATTACGAGAAAAGCATACAAGGCATGATGTGGGCCTAACTACCCGGACATAACAATAATAGCCGCTACGTACGGACTCTCGTCACTCGGCGCATACGTAGCCCCCAAACAATTTACACATAGCATATACATCACCTACAAGGTTAGAAAGGAGACTCACCTCGTGTCGAATCTACCCCTCGGACCACAAATGCGCCCGAAACTCCGAACTCTATTCCCGAGGACTCGCAACAAGTCAAAAGGTGTGAAATTAGATCAATGCATGCACAATGTGATAAATTATCCTATTTACTCAATAAAATCGCCATTCTTGACGAACTCCCAATTTCCATCCCCGGTCTCTCATGATCGAATTCCAAAAATTCTCGAAGGGATCACTCACCCATAGCCTAAGGATCACTAAGGTTTGATTTCTACTTGAATTCATGGCCTAACATAGAAAGTTACAAAATCCTCAAGAACCCTAAAATTTCTACCTAATTCTATGCTTTTTAGATGATTTAGTAGTTAATTTAACTAGGAATTAATATTAAAGCTAGAAGATTATGGGGTTTAACTTACCTCTTACAGTGGGTGGTCGTGGGAGGTGCGGCCCAAACTTGGATGCTCTCTAATGGAGGCTGATGGTGGGTAAAAATGAAGGAAACCCGTAATTTGGACATTTAAAAGGGGCTGGCAACAGTGATTTCCGCACTTGCGAGAAAATCACCGCCCCTGCGAAAAAAAAAAGGCCTGGGACCCTAGCATCGCACCTGCGGAGAGGGAGTCCACACCAGCGGTCCCGCCCCTGCGGGCTGGAGTTCGCACCTGCGGACTTTGGGCAAGGGGACTGAGGTCGCGCCTGTGGAGGTGTTTCCGCACCAGCGGACCCGCTCTTGCGGAATTTGTTCCGCACCAGCGGAGGATCCGCACCTGCGAGGGTGGGACCGCAGGAGCGGTCCCGCACATGCGGCTGGACAACCGCACCTGCGGTCACACCAGGAACAGCTGCACCAGCAGTTGTTTTAGCTGGTTTTTGGCCTCGTGTGGTGTCCGGGAGGCACCTGGGCACACTCGACACCCCGTCCAAATATACCAACAAGTGTGTATTCATGATACAGACTCGCTCGAACTTCCGGAACATGGAAAAAAACAACGAAACTCAAAATTCCACCCCAAAACCAAATTGAATCAAAACTAAGAACTTGAAATTCTAAAATTCACTTCAATATGCCGAACCGGCCTAAACTACTCGGAATGACTTCAAATTTTACAGACAAGTTATAAATGACATGACAGAACTATTCCCGGTCTCGGAATTTCATTCGGACCTCGGGAACATAAAATCACATTCCAAACCAAATTTCAAATTCTATGAGATTTCTCAAAACTTCATTAACTCCAATTTTCCTCATTTTGATCTGAAACCAATCAAATTAAGTCCGTTTCTTACCAAATTTCACAGATAACTTACATAACACATATTGAACCTGTTCCGAGCACCGGAATCATAATACGGGCCCGGCAGCACAGGTTTCACATCAAGGTTCATTTTCATAAGCCTTTAATATTTTTATAAAACAATTTTCTTTGAAAATTCATTTCTCGGACTTGGGTCCTCGGAATTTGATTTCGGGCACACGCCTAAGTCCCATATTTTCCTACGGACCTTCCGGGACCGTTGAATCACGGATCCGGGTCCGTTTACCAAAATTGTTGACCAAAGTCAACTTTATTCAATTAATTATCATAAATTAAACTCTTAATCAAGTTTTCACATAAAGGCTTCCTGGCTACGCGCCCGCGCTACGCACACACATCGAGGTGAGATTAATGGAGGCTTTCGAGGCATCGGAACATAGTCTAAATTAGATGCACATAAGATGACCCCTTTTTGGGTCATCACAACTCTCCCTCTAAAACAAACGTTCGTCCTCGAATGGACATAGAGTCGTACCTGATGTGCCGAATAATTTTAGATACCTTCTCCGCATGTCCTCCTCGGACTCCCAAGTTGCCTCATCGATTGGTTGGCCCCTCTACTGGACCTTTACGGCATAAATTCTCTTAGACCTCAACTGGCGGTCCTACCTATCAATAATAGCAACTGGCTCCTCCTCGAAGCCTAACTTCTCATCTAACTGAATAGTGCTGAAATCAATCACGTGAGAGAAATCGGCATGATATCTCCAGAGCATGGATACATGAAATATCGGATGAACTCTCGGTAAGGCGGGAGGTAAAGTGAGCTCATAAACAACCTCTCTGACTCGCCTCATCGCCTCGAAAGGGCCTATAAACCTGGGGCTCAGCTTGCCCCTATTCCCGAATCTCATAACGCCTTTCATCGGCGAAATATTCAACATAACCTTATCTCCTTCCATAAATGCTACATCACGCCCCCGCTGATCCGCGTAAGACTTCTGTCTGGACTGAGATGTACGGAGCCTTTCCTGAATAATCTTCACCTTTTCCAAGGCAACTCTCACCAGATCTGTACCATATAGATGGGCCTCGCCAGGCTCAAACCACCCAATCGGTGAACAACATCGCCGACCATATAAAGCCTCGTATGGAGCCATCTCGATGCTGGACTGATAATTGTTATTGTATGCAAACTCTGCCAAATGCAAGAACTAGTCCCACTGACCGCCAAAATCAATCGCACAAGCCCTGAGCATATCCTCCAAAATCTGAACTGTACGCTCCGACTGACCATCAGTTTGAGGGTGAAATGCTGAGCTGAGATCTATCAGAGTGCCCATCTCACTGTGCAATGCTCTCCAGAAATGCGAGGTGAAATGAGGACCTCAATCTGATATAATGATCACCGGCACACTGTGCAACCAGACTATCTCCCGAACATAAATCTGGGCCAGCCTCTCCGTAGTATAAGTAGTAGC
>ML281216.1:54954-82424 GCA_005239495.1 Nicotiana undulata | reverse complement strand
CGAAGTAGTGACGAGGCTAGGACCGACAACAATATATGTACCTGTGCAATTCTATATAATAACAGGAAAATATCGACGGAAATAAGCAAGTAAGACAAATACGGGGAGAACATGATGGGGGTAAAAGAGGCAACAAAATGCTAGCACAGTAGTACAAGGTAATAACTGAAGTGTAAAAAGTAAAACTAGGAATTTAACGCCTCAAGACAGATAATGATCAGTAAAAAGGCACGGTATGTCCCCTCGTTCATAATCGCACAGTCACTCGGCACGGAATGTCCCCTCGTGCATAAATAGTAACACTCGTCACGGAATGTCCCCTCGTGCAATAAATAATCAACGATCAGCACGGCATGTCCCCTCGTGTGATAAATAATAAACAATCAGCACGGCATGTCCCCTCGTGCAATAAATAATAAACGATCAACACGGCATGTCCCCTCGTGTGCTAAATAATAAACGATCAGCACGACATGTCCCCTCGTGCGATAAATAATATAAAAGCAGCGATATAATGTAAAATCAATAATAAGAAGTCTCAAGTGTATGGAAATACTTAATAAAATTCTATCGTCCCGGCAAGGGACTTAGCTATAACCAACCTCGCATCTTAAATAAAGTTTCAACAGTAAAAGCCTCAACTGAAACAAATAACACAATAACTCCCCATGTCATGAAACAACATCAAGGTATCACTTCTAAATTACCAATTACTCATAGTACAGAGAATATTAAGAACACGGTATGATTCATCACAATTGACTCACGGGCATGCTTGACCGCAACATACAGGCACTCGTCACCCCGCCTATACGTTGGACATGAATTACACATAGAAAATAAGACTCTATACCTAATCCCTCAAGCTAAGGTTAGGCCAAACACTTACCTCGGCTCCAAAAAATGCAAGTCAAGCCTCAATCACAGCCTTCACTCTCGAATCTAACTCCGAATCGATAATATTTAGACATAATGGATTTATTAATATGAATAAGTACTCAATAAACAAATTCTGAGCCTAATTATACATTTTCTACTATTCTTCCAAAAATACTAAATTCGACCACGGGCCCGCTTGGTCCAAACACGAGGCTCGGACCAACACCCGATCACCCATAATCCCACGAGTTAAAATATATGATTTGTTGTAAGATTCGACCCCAAATTGAGGTTGAATCACCCAAAATCCCCAAAAACCTAACTCTACCCAAAATCCCTAATTTCTACATTGATTTTTGGATTTTAGGCCTAGATTCTAGTGTTTGTTGAAGAAAAATGGAAGAAAGAGGAGATAAGTACAAATACCTATGAAGCTATGGAGGTTGGAAAGCTTGAATTTCGTCTATGGGGGGTTTGGGGAAGAAGGGGGAAGTGAAATATGGGAGTAATCCGTAATGGGTCTGTTTTGGACTTAAAACAAATACCTGGGAAAAATACTCTATGCGTTCGCGTGCACTGAGCCTCGTTCGCACAGGCTTATCTCCCCAGGCCTATGCGTTCGCGAGCCCAGAACCGCGTTCGCACAGAGCAAAGTGGCCCCCCACCCCAGCTCCCTTAACATGCAGTGCGTTCCCACCGGACTAGCCACGTTCGCATAGGCTTAAGCTCCCTAGACTGTGCGTTCGCGAGCAAGTTTGTGCGTTCGCACAGAGTAATCACATCCCCCTCCCCACGTGTGCTATGCGTTCGCATGGCTATCAATGCGTTCGCATTGTGCAAATTGGACCCTGACCCCAGACCCCACTTTTACTCTGTGCGTTCGCACCCCCTTGAGTGCGTTCGCATAGGGTAATTTACCTCGACACCAGAAACCAGCAATTACACCAGAGTTTTCAACCTTTTACCACCCCGACACCTACCCGAAACTCACCTAGGCCCTCGGGGCTCAAAACCAAATACACACGCGACTTCAAAATCATCCTACAGACTTATTCCAGTAATTAAACTACCAAAATTACATCAGAAATAATGAATTAATCTCCAAAATCCATAGAATTTTCTCAAACTTCATAAACTTCTAAATTACCCATTTTTTATCTAAAACACGTCATTTCAAGTCCGTTTTACACCAAATTTCACAGATAGGACAAATAACATATAATAAACCTGTTCGGGGGCTCCGAAACCATAATACGGGCCTGGTAACACGGTTTTCACATAATTATTCATTTTCAAATTCCTTTATTATTTTCAGAAAATAATTTTCTTTAAAAATTCATTTCTCGGGCTTGGGATCTCGGAATTCGATTCCAGGCATATGCCCAAGTCCCATATTTTTCTACGGACCCTCCGCGACCGTCACATCACGGGTCCGGGTCTTTTTACCAAAAATGTTGACCATAGTCAACTTTAATCATTTAATTATCATAAGTTCCATTTTTTTCATCAAATTTCAACATAAAGACTTCCCGGCTACACGCTCGGGCTGCGCACACATATCGAGGTGAGATTAACGGAGGCTTTCGGGGCCTCGAAACATATATTTAGCTAGAATTACTTAGGATGACCTTTTGGGTCATCACACGACCAATGTAATCAGGTCGAAGGCGGTGGAGCGGCTCGGACTGCTCAATCAAATCATACCTACCTCACGAATCCTCGACGGATTCAACATGGTCAGCGAAGCAACGAAGGGGGAAATCACCCTCCCAGTCAATATGTCTGGTACGGTTCAAAATATCAAATTCCATGTCATTGAAGGTGACATGAGGTACAATGCATTTCTTGGGAGGCCATGGATACACAATATGAGGGCAGTGCCATCAACTCTTCATCAAATGATGAAGTTTCCAACAAAAGACGGTATAAAAATAGTATATGGGGAGCAACATGCGGCAAGGGAAATGTTCACGATTCACAGCGAGACACCAACATCCATGCCCTCCACCTCGGAGGAGCCTGAGGGAAAACAGATCCCCGAGGATGACAAGGAAGACTTCCTCACTCCCCGAACCTTCGTTGCCCCGAAGAATTAGATGCAACTAAATCGACAATTGAAGAACTGAAGCAGGTTGTTCTGGTCGAGCATCTCCCAGATCGAAAAGTATACCTGGGAACGGGTCTAACCCCTGAACTCAGGAAATAACTCATTCAATTTCTTATTAATAACATCGACTTCTTTGCTTGGTCCCATTTAGACATGACAGGGATCCCGCTGGAAATAGCCACCAATTGACTGAGCGTCGATCCCAGGTTCAAACCGGTAAAGGAAAAAAGAAGACCTCAGTCCGAGGTAAAACATGCATTCATCAAGGACAAGGTAACAAAGCTCCTTAAAATAGGGTCTATTAGGGAGGTAAAATACCCGATTGGTTGGCCAATGTGGTGGTAGTCCCCAAAAAGGGGAATAAGTTAAGAATGTGCATAGATTATAAAGACTTGAATTAAGAATGCCCCAAAAACTCATTCCCATTGCCCAACATCGATCTCTTGATCGATGCTACGTCCGGCCACGAGATCCTCACCTTTCTCGACGCCTACTCAGGGTATAATCAAATTCAGATGAACCCCGAGGATAGGGAAAAGACTTCGTTCATCACGAAGCATGGTACGTACTGTTATAATACCTTTGGGCTAAAAAATGTGGGAGCCACGTACCAGCGCCTAGTTAACAAGATGTTTGAACATCAAATAGGCAAGTCCATGGAAATATACATTGACGATATACTAGTTAAGTCCCTGCGCGCAGATGACCATTTGACTCATTTGCAGGACACATTTGACATTCTCAGAAGCTACAACATGAAACTCAATCCCGAGAAGTGTGCCTTCGAAGTAGTCTCGGGAAAATTTTTAGGCTTCATGGTGTCAAACAGGGGGATTGAGATCAACCCCGACAAAATCAAAGCCATCGAGGAGATCACGGTGGTAAACAATGTGAAGGCCGTACAACGGTTGACCGGGCGGATAGCGGCCTTGGGCTCATTCATATCGAGGTCATCAGACAGAAGCCACCATTTCTTCTCTTTGCTAAAAAATAAAAACAACTTCGAATGGACTCCGGAGTGCCAACATGCCTTAGAAGAGTTGAAATGATATCTATCAAGCCCACATTTACTCTACACCCCAAAGGAGGATGAAACCCTATATTTATACATGGTCGTGTCTAAGGTAGCGGTAAGTGGTGTGCTGGTTTGAGAAGAACAATGTACGCAATTCCATGTTTACTATGTAAGTCGGATCTTGGGAGACACCGAAACCACGTATCCGCTCCTAGAGAAACTAGCTCTTGCATTGATAAGTGCATCTCGGAAATTAAAATCTTATTTTCAGTGCCATCGCATTTGTGTTTTAACAACATACCCTCTTCGAAGAATATTTCACAAGCCCGAGTTATCATGCTGACTGACCAATTGGGCCATCGAACTCGGGGGTATGACATCGAGTATCAGCCCTGAACGGCTATCAAATCCCAAATTTTGACAAATTTTGTGGCCGACTTCACGCCCCCCCCCCCTTGTGCCCGAGGCAGAGAAAGAACTTCTGCTAAAGACAGGCACATCTTTGGGGGTGTGGACCCTATTCAGTGATGGTGCCTCGAACGTGAAAGGGTCCGGGCTCGGCATAGTTCTAAATCCCCCTACGGGCGGCATGATTAGACAATCTATAAAAACTACGAAATTGACTAACAACGAAGCCGAGTATGAGGCTATAATTGCAGGTCTGGAATTGGCCAAAGTCTTAGGAGCCGAAGTCATCGAAGCAAAATGTGATTCACTTCTAGTAGTAAATCGGGTAAATGGGAGCTTTGAGGTTCGAGAAGACAGGATGCAGAGGTACTTAGATAATATTCAAGTCACGTTGCATCGCTTCAAATAATGGACCCTGACCTATATACTTCGAGATCAAAATAGCGAGGCCGATGCCCTCACAAATCTGGGATCATCCGTCGAGGAAAGCGACATACTCCCGGGGGCTGTTGTTCAACTATCCAAATCAGTGATCGAGGAAGGCCATGCCGAGATCAACTCCACTAGCCTGAAATAGGATTGGAGAAATAAATACATCGATTATCTGGGAAGTGGGAAGCTGCCCGCGGACCCAAAAGAGTAGGGGGGCCTGCGGACCAAAGCAGCTCGATTCTCACTCGATGAAAATGGAACTCTATACATAAGGAACTTCGATGGACCCCTAGTGGTATGCCTGGGACCGGGTGACACAGATTATGTGCTCCGAGAAATCCACGAGGGCACTTGCGAAAATCACTATGGCGCCAATTCATTAGTCTGAAAGGTGATCAGAGCAGTGTCACACCTCTTTTTTCATCCGGTGAGGGTAATAAGGGAGTTTTTCCATTTTAAGTTACATTATTCAATTTTTGGGATTTATTTTATTCAGAGTCTCCACCCAAATTTTTTACGGTGTTCCGAGATACCATTTACTTATTAGAAATCCCAAAACCGAGAAATTTTGACTATGTTAAATTGTTTGCGAACCAGAAATCCGGGTAAGGAACTCTGTTAACCCGGGAGAAGGTGTTAGGCATTTCCGAGTTCCGTGGTTCTAGCAAGGTCGCTTAATGATTAAACTTGGCCTAAACTGTTTAATTATTGCTTTTATACCTATGTGCATTTTTATATCTTTACCGCTTTTATTATTCTTTTATATTAAAAGAGTTCTTTTGAGACGGGTCACGCATGCGTAAACCTGTAGAGTTTAAGATGCGTCTAAAATCATGACACGGACGTGTACACAATTCTCGACACTGAACTCATTTAATGAGATAGATAAAGTTGCGCAAGCGCGTATTTTCGTTTTGTTGTCAAAAAGAAACCGGAATCACGTCACGCGTGCGTGTACGTAATTCCAATAATTTTTAGAAGTTCGTTCCTAAAAGTGTCTCTACGAGTGTTCATTTTAGTCTTATTTGTGTTACGTAAACGTATACACAATTTGAGAAAAAGGTACGTTTTAGTTGTTTTCATTCAAAGTTACGTAAACGTATACTTTGATGATTGATTTATTTTTCTAAGTCTAAAAGTATTCGC
The DNA here is from genome assembly GCA_005239495.1 of Nicotiana undulata. NCBI lineage: Eukaryota > Viridiplantae > Streptophyta > Magnoliopsida > Solanales > Solanaceae > Nicotiana > Nicotiana undulata. Next base: position 76,437 of record ML281216.1, on the reverse strand, counting down.
TATCTGGTTAAGGAATGAGTTAACGAGATTATTGTTGAAAAAGCTTGAAATAGATTAATTAGTGAAAGATAGGCTACCTTTGTTATGAAAGAGAAAACGGGCTAGCGACATATTATCATGGAGGTGGACCTGGCAGACTATTTGTTAGGCCCACACCTCTTTGTCAAAATTAGTTTTCCTTAAGATCAAATCACATGGTCGGCCTAAAATCAAAACCCATGTTCGGATAATTAAAACGACCTATTTTTTTTAAAGCCCAATATCGATTTTAATGGCCAGAGACCTAAAATATCATTCTTTCATGCTATCAGATTTCTAAACAAATTAATGAAGGTTTCTGCTCCATAGCCACATTCTACAAGATTTAGTGATTAAACTAAGCTCTTATATTTATCCATGATATAAAATTAAATAAAAAAACTGAAATGAAATAATTATAGAACTAATCAGAAGCAAGGAATATAGTATTCAACTAAATACCTATAAAGAAAGATCAAGCATGAACTATTAATCTAATTCAAAGACTAAACAGGCTATGTCTATGAAATCATACTCAAACAGATTCTTTTATTTATGAATTCAAAAATAGCTCGTGGATGACTGTAACATACCTAATAGCAGGGAAATTGCATAAACCATGACCAAATTAAGGTCTAAATTGATGAATGAAATCAGCAACACAGAGGCAACATAAACGGCTAAATGAAGGTCTGAGTTCAGCCATTAAATAGCCAATTCAACAGCAGAAATCAACACACAGCTTCTGACATAGTCTTTTAGTTAATGAAATTCAATGGTTACAGCAACTAAATCGAGCAAAATCGAGCAAGCCTGATTCAAGTATGAACAGAAAATAACGAGCTCGGAACCTCGAGCTACACCTCAGACAGCGACCCACTTTGACAGACCTTTTCGATTCAACCCCCAAACTTTCTTGATTTCATGGTTATAAAATCAGAAACTAGAAGAAGAAGCTAAAATTTGAAACAAACATTTAAGGATTTGAATCCGAAATCAAACGAAAATCAAAGGATTTGGCCGTTCCTCATTTTTGTTTCTTTTTTGGAGAAGGTTGTTATCCTCCACTTTTGGAAAATAGGCTAGTTTTGAAGTTTTGGGGAGGAGAGGGTAACAATTGAAGGGTGGTCTTTTGGAAAGGAGGGGCTGTCGTTTTTGTTCTTCTTCAGGTAGGGACCTTTTCTAATTGTTTAGGTCTCTATTATATAGAGGAGGGGATTATGGTTGTAATGTGGGGAATTTGGTTGGGCCTGGGATTTCGGGCCTCCGAAACTGGGCCAATTTGAAACAAGGGCAAATTTTATCTTTAAAAAATAGTCATCTTGATACTAATTAAATTTCTTTTATCAAAACGACCTAATTAACATTTTAACTAATTAAGTAAACTAATTGATTAAAGCTAATGTATATGTTTCGGGATTTTCATGCATTATTCTAACAATTAAAGAGTAATTAACTCCTAAAAATATAAATTAAACCTAAGATGGCATGAAATGAAAATGTGACACTTTTTTTGTGATTTTTCTGTAATTTTGAAGTATTAAACATGCATGACATGCTACTAAATAAAGAAAAGTTCCTAAAATTCATTAAAAATTATTTTTTGATTATTTTTAGGAGTAATTTCCATGCGGGGGCAAAACTTGGGTGTTCACAGCTGCCCCTCTTTGCTCGAGAACATGAAGAGTTTTTGAGAAAAGATAAAGTGAGCAACTACGAGCAGTTTTTGCCCGTTTGGTACTCCATTTGGAAGCATTTTGAAAATCATTTGACCGAACCTTGCTTCGGAGGTTGCCTACATATCCTTTGCTATAAAGGAATCAGGTTAGTGTAGTTCTGGAAGTTTTGGTAGCTGGGACTACCGGAGAGCTGTGATTTCACTGCTGTTGCTGCTGCTTACTGCTTGATGAGCTCCTTATTACACCAAAATCAAAATGAAGAAGACTAAACTAAACCTATCAACTACGAGTTACAAGATTCCTATCTATGGGTCTTCTGAAGCTTGAACTTGAGTCTTGGCTTCTTCTTTATACAGACTCCGATCTGAATCTTGTTTTTTTTTTCCCGTTATAGGTGCTAGTTAAATCTTCTTCAGCTTTTCGGATCAAGGCAGGATATACATAACGGATGGCTTCAATCTCGTCCTGAATAGTCCACGTCTTCCCCGCTTCTGCTCTTTGGATTCAATCTTCTCTTTCTCTTTTTATATTCTGGATCGAAACTTCTTCTTTTGGTCGTCTCAAATCCATTGTCCTATAGAATAATCTGCACAAAATCAAAAAGCAAACGAACGGAATTTTCTGCCCTATTTTTCACTAGGAAAATTTTGTGAGTTATTGTAAGGAAATCTATACTACTTTATTATTGAAAGCGCTAAAAATCCAGGAACAGTGCACCCAAAGTTATTGTAGACTAGGGAGTGGATACCCTATGCCCAAAGGTAAAATCAACTAGGGGTTGGAGACCCTATGTTGGAAGAGAACGACAAGTTATGTTGTCGTCGAGAAAATATCACCAGCTTATGCTGGTGTTTGTGGAGAATCAACGGGTTATGCCGTTGTCAGGGGGCAAAGAGATTACTGGGTTATGCCAGTGTCAAGGAATGATCAACAGGTTATGTTGTTGTCTGAAAAGATCACTAGGTTATGCCGGTGTCTTGAAAGGTCAACAGGTTATGCTGTTGCCTGGAGAAAAGAGATCACTAGGTTATGCCAGTGTCAGGAAATGTTCAACAGGTTATGCTGTTGTCAAGAAAGATCACCAGGTTATGCCGGTGTCTGGAAGGTCAACAAGTTATGCTATTTCCTGGGGAAAAGAGATCACTGGGTTATGCCAGTGTCAGGAGATGATCAACAGGTTATATTGTTGTTAGAAAGATCACTAGGTTATGCCGGTGTCTGCTAGGGAGTGTGCCCCTATGTTGGAAGAATCATCGGGTTATGCCGGCATCAACTAGGGAGTGGAGACCCTATGTGGGCATCAACTAAGGAATGTAATATCCTATGTTGGCATCGAGTTATGTCGGCATCAGGTTATGCTGGCATCAACTAGGGAATGGAGACCCTATGTTGGCATCATCTAAGGAATGGAATATCCTATGTTGGCATCGAGTTATGTCGGCATCAGGTTATGCTGGCATCAACTGGTGAATGGAGACCCTATGTTGGCATCAACTAAGGAATGTAATATCCTATGTTGGAAAATAAAATCAACTAGGGATTGTATACCCTATGTTGGAAAAATCATCAACTAGAGAGTGTATACCCCCATGTTGGGAAAAGAAATCAATTAGAGAATGTATACCCTTAATTGGAAAGAGACATCATCAATCAGGGAATGTATACCCTTAATTGGCCTCGACTAGGGAGCGTATACCCCCATGTCGGGAAAAGAAATCAATCAGGGAATGTAAACCCTTAATTGGAAAGAAATCCTCAATCAGGGAATGTATACCCTTGATTGGCATCGACTAAGGAGTGTATACCATTAATTGGCATTGACTAGGGAGTGTATACCCTGCGTCAGGAAAAGAAATCAATCAGGGAATGTATACCCTTAATTGGAAAAGAAATCATCAATCAAGGAATGTATACCCTTAATTGGCATCGACCAGAGAGCATATACCCTGCGTCGGGAAAAGAAATCAGTCAGGGAATGTATACCCTTAATTAGAAAAGAAATCATCAATCAGGGAATGTATATCCTTAATTGGCATCGAGTAGCGAGTGTATAACCCCATGCCGGGAAAAGATATCAAACAGGGAATGTATACCCTTAATTGGAAAAGAAATCATCAATCCAGGAATGTATACCCTTGATTCGCATCGACTAGGTAGCGTATACCCTGCATCGGAAAACAAATCAATCAGGGAATGTATACCCTTAATTGGAAAAGAAATCATCAATCAGGGAATGTATACCCTTAATTGGCATCAACTAGGGAGTGTATACCCTGCGTCGAGAAAAGAAAACATCAATCAAGGAATGTGTACCATTGATTGGCATCGACTACGGGAGTGTATACCCTGCGTCGGGAAAAGAAATCATCAACCAGGGAATGTATACCCTTGATTGGCATCGACTACGGGAGTGTATACCCTACATCGGGAAAAGAAATCATCAACCAGGGAATGTATACCCTTGATTGGCATCGACTACGGGAGTGTATACCCTACATCAGGAAAAGAAATCATCAACCAGGGAATATATACCCTTGATTGGAATCGACTACGGGAATGTATACCCTGCGTCGGGAAAAGAAATCATCAACCAGAGAATGTATACCCTTGATTGGCATCGACTACGGGAGTGTATACCCTACATCGGGAAAAGAAATCATCAACCAGGGAATGTATACCCTTGATTGGCATCGACTACGGGAGTGTATACCCTACGCCGGGAAAAGAAATCATCAACCAGTGAATGTATACCCTTGATTGGCATCGACTATGGGAGTGTATATCCTGCGTCGGGACAAAAGATCATCAACCAGAGAATGTATACCCTTGATTGGCATCGACTATGGGAGTGTACACCCTGCGTCGGAAAAGAAATCATCAACCAGGGAATGTATACCCTTGATTGGCATCGACTAGGGAGCGTATGCTCCCATGTCGGGAAAGGAAAACATCATCTAGGGGTTGCACCCTATGCTGGAAAAGAAATCATCGGCTAGGGGTTGTATACCCTATGCCGGCATCAACTAGGGAGTGTACCCTGCGTTGGAAAAGGTGTAGCTAGGGTTTGGAGTCCCTATCCCACTTCAAGTTTGGGTTGATTTCAACCTTATTGTTCTTCTTTTCTTTTCATTTTGAGTAAATGTGGGAAAGGAAATTTGGAGAAACTTCCCTTTTGGAGTTATTGTTACGGAGCTGCTTCTAGCTCTTGCACCCCTTCTTTTTGTTATGCTTGCCTTTGCAAGGTTGTNGACGAAGATCTCAAATATTCACTTTCTTGCTGGGAATTGGGTTTCATTTCTGACCTCGGGGACCCCGGTTTTCCAGCTTTTACCATGGCTATCGGTCACGTGGGACCCAACATTTGACTTTATTTTTCCTTTGTAGGCCTTTTACTTGCTTTTCTTTTGGATTTCCAAAGTATCGGGGAAGTTTTGGCCCCCTCAAATTCTGCTGCACCGATTGGTCGCGTGGGACTTAACCTTTTCCTACTTTATTTTGCCTCCATCGGCCTTTCACTTTCGATTTTCCTCCAAGTTTAACTTTTAAAGCATCTAGAGCATTTTTGGCTTTCTGACCTTTGCCAAGAGAGTTAGCCACGTGGGACCCATACTTTCACTTCAATTTCCTTTATAATCATTTTGATTTGGTTTTCTTCTTTCAAGGGTTTTGCCTTTAAAGCATCGGCCGTTGCGGCCAGTCGGGATTGACTCGATGCCCCTGATTGAGGCTCGGCGCCCTTTGCATGTTGGCCTGTGTCAAATGAGAGCCCTATAAATCAGTCTTGCCATCCTTTCTTTGCCTTAGTTTAGGAACAAAGTTAGATCAAAAGGGATTCAAAAGAAAAATAAATGACAGTATGGACAATGAATTTAAACAAGAGGTGTCCCTTTCGGGGAAAAGAAATAAGGACTTATCTGGAGTGCATGCGGACTTTAATGAACATGACATGCCTTTTGGACTGGATGCCTGATCCGTGTAAACTGTCCGACTCTCAGAAATTCATCACAACTATTACCTTGAGATTGAAAAACCTTGCCCTAGACCATTTCCATGTTAGTGACCAATTATTCTCTTTTCTATCAGTGGTGCCCTTTGCAGGTTTTCACCGACTAACCTCTCTATTTCTCTGCTTACCGTCCCCTCACGGTGCCCGTGTGGGTTTTCACCGATGATACTCTCTCATTTTAATTTCTCTTCTTACCGTCGCCTCACGCTGCCCCTGTGATTTTTCACCAATAAGACTCTCATTTTAATTTCTCTCATTTGCTTGTATCAGCTTAAAACATCTCTATCCTCCAATTTTGGACATCTTTGCCGATCGATCGGAAGGGCTTGAATAGGATTTGGGGTAAAAAAAAATTGGATTGAATTACAACGTTGGAACCTTTCAGGCGAAAACATCGCCGAACCATTATAACTTCTGCCCCAGTTTCACTTTTGGGGAAATTTGGATTTTTATTTTGGTGTGACTGAACCCCTGGGAGAGGCTGCCTACGTATCCTTTCGGAATCAAGTCAAACGTAGTTCAGGGAAGCATTTTTTATTTTTATTTTTGTCATGTTTTTCCTCTATTTTGTTTTGTTTTCTCTTTCTTTTGCTTTCCTTGTTCTCTTTTTTTTTTCATTTCTTTTTTTTTCCATTCATCATTTTTTTTATTTTTCAACTCTTTTTTTTCAATAACACTTTCGGGTTCCAAAGAGGGTAATCAAAGAAGAGTAACCGGCTCAAAGGGTTTGCAAAAGGGTTAATAGTGTTTGGGTAGCGAGAATGAAAGCCTTCGTCATCCCAACCGGAGAACATTTGAAAATATATAGGGAATCAAACAGAGTACCTTTTGACTGCACCTGCGTTGACAGTTGTTTCAGGGACATTTTTCTTCGAGCCCCAAGTACAACGCACTCTTTCGGCAGTACTCTGGTTGCAATACATAGACCTTTCCAATCTGAACCAATTTTTCTTTGGCAGTTCCGATTCATTGTTTTATTTCCTTGACCTAACTTCATTTGTATTCTGATTCTTGATTCATTATTTCGAAGTCTGACAGCTTTTTAGGATCTTTTGACTGCACCTGCATTGACAGTTGTTTCAGGGACATTTTCTTTGATGTATCCCAAGTACAAACACACTCTTTTAGCAGTAATGATGGACCTTTCCAATATGAACCAATTTTCCTTTGGTTGTTCCGATTCATGGTTTTATTTCCTTAACCCAACTTCATTTACATTCTGATTCTTGATTCATTATTTCGAGGTCTGACAACATTTTAGGATCTGGGCATGAAGTCCGCAAGCATGTCATGTTATTGAAATCTACATTTAAACAGAACTAAAAGTAGGGTAATAAAAGAGACAAGATTAATAAAAGAGACATTCTTGGAAAATGAAATATTAATTTCATTTGATAATTTTTTTTTGAACAAAGATAGAAGGGTTTACATCGGAAAGTAAGACAATAAAGTAAAACATCTGGATCAAACCCTGAGATAATCCGGACGCAGAAAGGATAGCAAGACTGGCTACCGAGACTCCCATCTGATGGGGGGAACTTTCAGGCTTGGCGGCCATTTTTTGGCTTTTCTTCTGTCTCGGCAATGACTGTAATGGCCTTTAGTACCGGATCAAATTCTTCATCTTCACAGATCATTCCGACTACTGGCCCAGTGTGAGCAGGCAAGGGATTGTTTATCAGATTAAGGTCTTCTTCATCCCTAAACATTATTGCTTGGATCTCGATGAGGTCTTCCAATGCTCTTTTTAGAGTCCAACAATCTTCAATGTCATGCCCCACTGCTCCTGAGTGGTATTCACATCTAGCATCAGCTCGGTGCGAGTGGGACTCAGGGTTCGGCCGATTTGGGGCCACTGGCTGCAGCAGACCGATCCTGACCAACTTTTGGAACAAGCTAGAGTATGATTCACCAATAGGGGTGAACTGATTCTTTTGAAAGGCTATCTTGGGCGAGGATTGTATTAGGAAACATTTGATTGGGGATTATATGGAGCTTGGTAAGGATGGACATTTCTGGGAAGTGGAGCTCGATTTTGGGTATAATGCTGTGGCCGGGGATGCGGTTGAGCGTTCATTACTGCATAGGGAAGGGGGACATAGCATAGTCTGCTTCCTGATGAGGATAATAGTGTTGTGAAGCTCTGGGAAATCGTCCTGGATATTCCCGAGGTCGTCAAGAATTCCTAGGGCCTGAAGCCATCATGGCTCCCTCTTCTCTCCCGTTTCTGTTCATCAAACCCTCCGAACCATTTTGAACGGCCTGTGATGTGGCCTTAAAAGCAGATTGACTCAAGATTCGGCCCGTTTTCAAACAATTTTCGACCATCTCCCCAATTTTGATAGCTTCAGCGAACGGTCTACCCATAGCAGACATCATGTTCTGGAAGTAGTCCGCCTCTTAGGCCTGTAGGAAGACTGTGACCATTTCTGCTTCGTCCATTGGAGGCTTTACCCGGGCGGCTTGCTCGCGCCATTTGACAGCATATTCGCCGAAGCTTTCCGCATTTTTCTTTTTCAAATTGGACAAAGAGTTCCTGTCAGGAGCGATGTCCACATTATACTGGAACTGGCGGACAAAGTCTCGGGCCAAATCGTCCCACACATACCAATGGGTAATTTCTTGATCCATATACCATTCAGAAGCAGTCCCGGTGAGGCTTTCTCCAAAGTAGGCCATTAGCAACTCTTCTTTTCCGCCAGCACCTCTCAACTAGTTACCATATCATTTTAAGTGAGCCATCGGGTCTCCGTGCCCGTCATATTTTTCATACTTTGGCGTCTTGAAACCAACTGGCAGGTGCACATGTCGAAACATGCACAAATCGGAGTAGGAGAGACTCTTCTGACCACTCAAACCCTGTATGTTCTTTAAGCTTTGCGCTAGGCTTCTCATCTTCCGAGCCATTTCTTCCTGCTCGGGGTTTCTCATTGTTCTTTGCTGACCCATGCGAGACTCAGAGTGCGAGGCTGAGGGTATGAGTTTGGCCTGGGCACTTTTGGATATGGCGTAGTGGAGACTGGTGGTGCAACGAACATTGTTGGATGTGCCCTTGAATCTGATGCCTGGGGGTGATCCACAGAAGGCATTTTGGGGCCATTAGGCGGCATTAGAGGGTGGCCACATAGGAAGAGTGGGCTGAGCACGAGGGTGTTGGCAAGCCCATCTGAACCGGAAATCAGCTCAGGAAAACCAGGAATTACACTTGGCGGTTCCCTGCCGTTTATACCAGGCGTCCCACATTTCCAACATGCAGCGACGCAACATTCTATTTTCTTCAGCAGTTGCTGATTCCAGCTACGGAATAGCCGATGCCAGGCTATCCTCAGGACCGATAATTGGTAGATTGCTTGCGGAGGCCATCTCTGTCTTTGGATTTTGTGAAGGACGAAAAGTCAGACTACCAACAAAACCAACCACCTAAATATGACCTTTCTTATTTGCACACACAATAACCTGGTTAATTGGAGACATTTAACACATAGGAAATCGCATATTGGGATGCAATGCACATAACAGTTAAATGTTTCTACCATGTGTTTGAACGGTTGTGTGTTTCATCCCGGCCTTTAAATGTCTCTTTCCAATTTTGTCTCTCCCTTTTTTTTTTCGTATCTCGATTTGTTTTTCTTTCTCTTTTGCTATTTTCGCTCTTTGTTTTTCTTAGTTATTTTTGTCACACTTCTACTTGTTTTTTTTTTGTTGCTCACACTATTTTTTTTTCACTTTCTTTTTCTCTCACCCTTTGTTTTCGCTGTTTTTCGCTTTTTTCTTTATTTTCGCTCAATTTTCTTTCTCTCCTTCCTTTTCTTGTTTATTTTTTCACTCAATTTGTCTATGGCTATGATCAAATCCGATGGGGATTGCCTACGTATCATGACGCCGCATGAATCAGATCTTGCGTAGTTCGGGAAGAATGAGAATGGAGTAAATAAAGCTAACTCTTTTTTTATTGAATTTTGTATTATTTTTTTCAAAGACTTAAAAGGAAGAAATGAAATATTTTTTGGATTTAGATTTGATTTTTTTTAGGAATTTCGAAAGAAAAACTTCTAAATAAGAAAGGATTTTTTTATTTTATTTTTGGACTATTATTTTGAATTTAAGCAAGAAATACTTCTATTAGAAAAAAAAAATATTTTTAAATCTTGAATTTTCTTTTCAATTTTTCAAAAGAGGAATGAAACTATTTTTTGGATTTTTTATTTTCGTTTTTTATTGATTTTCTTTTCAAATTTTTTGAAAGAAAGACTTCTAAAGAAGAAAGAAATTATTATTTTTTTTTGGATTTTTGATTTTCTTTTTGAATTTTTGGGAAAAGACTTCTAAAAAATAGGTAGAAAATATTTTTTGGATTTTGATTTTTAATTTTTTTTTTCAAATGAAAGACTTCTAAAATGAAAGAAAATATTTTTGGTTAATTTTTTTTTTATTTGGAATTTTTAAGGAAAGACTTCTAAAGCAGGAATTAAAGGAAACCTTTTGTTTTTTTGGATTTTTGAAAATTGAGGAAAAAAGACTTTCTAAAGAAGGAAGTAAACGAAAATATATATTTATTTTTTTTGGATTTTTCAAAACTGGGGTTTCAAAGAAAGACTTTCCATAGAAGAAAGTAAAGGAAAATATATTTTTTTCGATTTTCTCTTCTTCTTTTTTTTGAAAATTGTAAAAAATAAAAGGTAGAAAATATTTTTTGGAATTTTGATTTGATTTGTCTTCTTTCTTTTTTAATGAAAGGTTTCTACGAAGAAAATATTTTTTGGGTTTTTAAAAAGAATTTCTTATTACTTTATTTGAGATTTTCTAAAAAAGACTTCTAACGAAGGAAATAAAGAAAAATATTTTTGGATTTTTGTAAAAATAGGGGCCGGAACCGATGAGGTTTGCCTACGTATCTCACATCCAGTGAGAATCAGACCCCCGTAGTTCTCCCAGTTTTGACGGAACCGGGGAAACAGGATATTAACTTATTTTCATTTTTTGAAATACATTTTCTTTTACCCTTTGTTTTTTCAAAATATTTGGCAGAGCTCCGAGGTATTTTTCAAATATCAGGTTTTTCAAAACTGATCAATTTCTCTATTCTACCTCACTCTTGGTTTTTCTATTTTTTGTTATTTTTCTTTCCTTAGCCCGTCAACACACAAGCCGAGAAAAATAATGTGCACATAGCAGGTATGATGCATCGGGATGGTCTTTTTATTTCGAGTACACCTGTCCTAGACGGACCTAACCCCTGTGTTGAGTCCCCTAAGTCAAAAATGCACATGATGCAAATAAGCGTTCCTACTAGGGATTCGGCATGAGGTTTTGTCATTCTAGGTTTCAACCTGGGGTTTTTGTTCTAGACCTGGTTTACCCGAGCGGACAACTCCAGTCGGGGTGGGAGCGACGTACCGGTAGCACGAAAGGCTATCCGGCCTAGTGGCTAGTCCATCCCCGTATTTCTTACTTGGTATGACCTCTAACAGAAAGGCGAGCCACGCGAACGTGTGCACCAATTTTTAGAAGACTCAGAAGGGAGGCGTAAGAAGGAAATTTAAATACAATTCAAATAATATCAAAGCGGTAATAAATAGTATTTAGCACATTGAGCACACAAAATACAGTAATATCACAATTAATAAAGCCAAGTAAAATCACTTTAACAAGCTCGAATTCTTGAACCCTGAACCAGAGATTCTGGGTTCGATCCCCAGCAGAGTCGCCAGAGCTGTCACACCTCCTTTTTCACCCGGTGAGGGTAATAAGGGAGTTTTTTCACTTTAAGTGACATTATTCGATTTTTGGGATTTATTTTATTCAGAGTTGCCTCCCGAATTTTTTACGGTGTTCCGAGACACCATTTACTTATTAGAAATCCCAAAACCGAGAAATTTTGACTCTGTTAAACTGTTTGCGAACCAGAAATCCGGGTAAGGAACTCTGTTAACCTGGGAGAAGGTATTAGGCACTCCCGAGTTCCGTGGTTCTAGCACGGTCGCTTAATGATTAAACTTGGCCTAAACTGTTTAATTACTGCTTTTATACCTATGTGAATCTTTATATCTTTACCGCTTTTATTATTCTTTTGTATTCAAAGAGTTCTTTTGAGACGGGTCACGTATGCATAAACCCGTGGAGTTTAAGATGCGTCTAAAATCATGTCACGCGGACGTGTACACAATTCTCGACACTGAACTCATTTAATGAGATAGATAAAGTTGCGCAAGCGCGTATTTTTGTTTTGTTGTCAAAAAGAAACCGGAATCACGTCACGCGGGCGTGTACGTAATTCCAATAATTTTTAGAAATTCGTTCCTAAAAGTGTCTCTACGAGTGTTCATTTTAGTCTTATTTGTGTTACGTAAACGTATACACAATTTGAGAAAAAGGTATATTTCATTTGTTTTCATTCAAAGTTACGTAAACGTATACTTTGATGATTGATTTATTTTTCCAAGTCTAAAAGTATTCACTATCTGGTTAAGGAATGAGTTAAGGAGATTATTGTGGAAAAAGAATGAAATAGATTAATTAGTGAAGGACTAGCTTTGTTATGAAAGAGAAAACGGGCTAGCGACATATTATCATGGAGGTGGACCTGGCAGACTATTTGTTAGGCCCACAGCTCTTTGTCAAAATTAGTTTTTCTTAAGCTCAAATCACATGGTCGGCCTAAAATCAAAACCCATGTTCGGATAATCAACACAATCTATTTTTTTTAAAGCCTAATATCGATTTAAATGGCCAGAGACCTAAAATATAATTCTTTCATGCTATCAGATTTCTAAACAAACTAATGAAGGTTTCTGCTTGTCAACTATCGTAGCCACATTATACAAGATTTAGTGATTAAACTAAGCTCTTATATTTATCCATGATATAAAATTAAATTAAAAAAAACTGAAATGAAATAATTATAGAACTAATCAGAAGCAAGGAAATATAGTATTCAACTAAATACCTGTAAAGAAAGATCAAGAATGAACTATTAATCTAATTCAAAGACTAAACATGCTATTTCTATGAAATCATACTCAAACAGATTCTTTTATTTATGAATTCAAAAATAGCTCGTGGATGAGTGTAACATACCTAATAGCAGGGAAATTGCATAAACCATGACCAAATTAAGGTCTAAATTGATGAATGAAATCAGCAGCACAGAGGCAGCGTTAACAACTAAATGAAGGTCTGAGTTCAGCCATTAAATAGCCAATTCAACAGCAGAAATCAACACACAACTTCTGAGATAGTCTTTTCGTTAATGAAATTCAATGGTTACAGCAACTAAACCGAGCAAAATTGAGCAAGCCTGATTCAAGTCTGAACAGAAAATAACGAGCTTGCAACCTCGAGCTACACCTCTGACAGCGACCCACTTTGACAGACCTTTTCGATTCAACCCCCAAACTTTCTGGATTTCATGGTTATAAAATCAGAAACTAGAAGAAGAAGAAGCTAAAATTTGAAACGCAAATCCAAGGATTTGAATCCGAAATCAAACGAAAATCAAAGGATTTGGCCGTTCCTCATTTTTGTTTCTTTTTTGGAGAAGGCTGTTATCCTCCACTTTTGGAAAATTAGGCTAGTTTTGAAGTTTTGGGGAGAAGAGGGTACAATTGAAGGGTGGTCTTTCGGAAAGGAGGGGCTGCCATTTTTGTTCTTCTTCGGGTAGGGATCTTTTCTAAATTTTTAGGTCTCTATTATATAAAGGAGGGGATTAGGGTTGTAATGTGGGGAATTTGGTTAGGCCTGGGATTTCGGGCCTCTAAAATTGGGCCAATTTGAAACAAGGGCAAATTTTATCTTTCAAAAATAGTCATCTGAATACTAATTAAATTTCTTTTATCAAAACGACCTAATTAACATTTTAACTAATTAAGTAAACTAATTGATTAAAGCTAATGTATATTTTTTGGGATTTTCATGCATTATTCTAACAATTAAAGAGTAATTAACTCCTAAAAATACAAATTAAACCTAAAATGGCATGAAATGAAAATGTGACACATTTTTACGATTTTTCTGTAATTTTGAAGTATTAAACATGCATGACATGCACTAAAATAAAGAAAAGTTTCTAAAATTCATTAAAATTATTTTTTGATTATTTTTAGGAGTAATTTCCATGCGGGGCAAAAATTGGGTGTTCACAAGCAGGTTACTATTGGGACAGCATGGAGAAGGACGCCAAAGAATTTGTCCGGAAATGCGACAAATGCCAAAGATTTGCACCGAGGATTCATCAACCCGGTGAACAACTACATTCAATCTTGTCGCCGTGGCCGTTCATGAAGTGGGGGATGGACGTCGTAAGACCCCTACCAACGGCACCATGTAAAGCTAGATTCATTATTTATGACTGACTATTTCTCAAAATGGGTGGAAGCGCAGGCCTTCGAGAAGATAAGAGAAAAAGAAGTCATTAACTTCATATGTGACCATATCCTGTGCCGATTTGGGATCCCCTCCGAGATAACCTGCGACAACGAAAAGCAGTTCATCAGAAGCAAAATAACAAAGTTCCTCGAGGACCATAAGATCAAAAGGATCCTGTCGACACCCTATCACCCATGTGCAAACGGTCAGGTCGAATCCATAAACAAAACCATCATTGAAAACTTGAAAAAGAAGTTAGAAAATGCGAAGGGTAAATGGAGGGAAATGTTGCCCGAGGTGCTATGGGCGTATTGAACAACTCCAAAATCAAGCACAGGAGAGACACCATTTTCTCTGGTGTATGGGTCCGAGGATTTGATACCGGTTGAGGTCGGAGAGCCAAGTGCTAGATTCCGGCACACTACCGAGAGATCAAACAACGAGGAAATGACTGCAGCCCTCAAACTACTAGATGACAAGCGAGAAACTTCACTGGCCCGAATGACCGCCCAAAAAAAAGAATCGAAAGATACAATAACAGGAGAACAAACCTCCGACATTTCGGAGTCAGGGACATAGTCCTGAGAAAAGTCACCTTAAATACTCGGAACCCTAATGAAGGGAAGCTAGGCCCGAGCTGGGAAGGACCGTACCGTATCTTCGGAGTAATCGGCAAAGGGTCCTACAAACTTGGCACCATGGAAGGCGAACAACTTCCAAGCAATTGGAGCATATCAATGCTCAAACGCTATTACTGCTAAGGTAAAACCTTCTTTTTTTTTCATTTTGTGTGTTCCACACTAAACTTTTACAGATGTCCGATGGAAGACATCGAAATATCATCCGACTTGAAGACCTTGGGTTTTAAAGCGTGTGTTGCACTCTTTTCCTTCGACCGGGTTTTATCCCAAAAAGGGTTTTACCGGCGAGTTTTTTAACGAGGCAACATATATATGCTACCTAAGAAAAATGCAGCAAGTATTCAAGGTTTCTCTTCAATCAATCTTGAATACTGGGGGGCATCACCCCGGGAGGTCATCCCCTCGAAAAAATCAAAACAAGCCAAAAAAGGGTCTCGATAGGAAAATGATGTATCATGCCAAACGAAACACGAACCGTGTCCGCGTAGAATAATCAAACCCTCGAAGGCAAAAACATGTATACTTGTACCAAGTAATCGAAGGAGTATCTTTTTACCATCAAAACACTTCGCGCTTCAAAAAAGTTGTGGTTATCATAAGAAACGGCCCCAGGGTCGGAAGCCACCCAAACACTCGGGGACTGTCATCAAAAACTCGAAGTCGTAAGACCTTAGGAACGAAAACTTCGAGCTTGTAAGCACTCAACGAGGAAACATCGAGTTTACAAAGAAAGGCTCCAGAGCCAGAAACTTTCGATGTCTTGGGGACTGTCAACGAATGTCACCCCATCGAGCTACCAAAAGCTCGAGGCCACGAGACCCCAAGCGGGCAACCTCGAGCCTAAAATCCCTTCATACGGCAACACTGAATCCGTAAGACCTACGGACATGATCAAATCTGTAAGACCTCCGGGCGTGGTCAAAACTGTAAGACCTCGAATAAGGCATGTCTAATTTGAAAAAACTTAAAAAAGCCATAATCTTCGAACCTGTAAGACCTCAAGTAAGGCATGTCCGATTTAAAAGACCTTAAAAAAGGAATAATCCTGATATGAAAGTCAAGGCTATACATTCGAACTTATAAGACCCCTCAAAAGGAATACCCTCGATATAGACGCCAAGACTACTTCATTGTGGGACTGAAAGGCTACGACCAAATACAACGACGACGATCGAAAGGCTATGACCAAATACAATGACTATGGACGAAAGGCTCCGGCCAAACTAACAAGACTCGGGGATTCCAGTCCGTCGCCATACAATCACAAGTACTTCAAAAATACTTTGGAAAGAATCGGTTAATCAGGATACCCTCGGCATAAGCAAAAGAGCTTCGATAATATCAGCTCCGACAATAAAGAGGCTTCGAAACTTCAGCCATCGAGCCATACCTCCCGAGGTGCTCATTTATCATCACACAACGGCTCACAATCGAGGTTCTTATCGAACCTTGGAAGATCCATACGAACACAAAAACTTCAAAAAAGTCTTTAGCGAGGAAAACTATAGTCGTACTAAAGGTTATGTTGACCCAACGCGTAAGAGCCTAAGCGCCAGCTTAAAAAGCCTCAGGGCCAATTCAAAAAACCAAAGGGTTGATGAGCTCGAGTTGAAACCTGGCTCGAAGACTGAGCCCTAAACGGTTAACTAAAAATGCCTAAGGGAAAATTCATAAGAGCCTACGGGCCAACCTAACTAGCCTTACGGCCGATTAGAGGTCATACCGACCTAACACGTAAGAGCCTAAGAGCCATCATAGAAGAGTCTCAGGACTGATTTTAAGACCTAATGGTCGAGGAAATTAAGTTGAAGCTTGATTCGAGGGCTAAACCTCAAACGGTCAATTTTCGGCCACTGCAAAAGCGCTCATTAAATACAGGAACCTAAGGGTTTACTCTGAGGTCCAAATCTCGGACCGATGGCTAAACAAGCGTTGCAATCTATTACAAAAAAGCAAAGGAAAAGCAAAAAATGATGGAAGATGAAAGGCTTCTTATATATATATTGAACGATCAAAAGGTCATATTTACAGGTCTTGTGTCTAAAGTCCTTACAATGGATAAAATAAATATAACCCTAATCTATCACCGAGGTTGTGCCTTCAACGTCCCCCTCGGAGGTTATGCCTTCATCAACTCTAGCTCCGTCCTCGGGGCCTTCAATGGCCTCTTTCCCCTCGGGGACTTTGCCTTCATCTCCATCATCTTCTGATACACTGCTCGATTCGCTTTCAGAAGTGAGCAAGGCAGAAGCCTCCTCTTCTAGGGTCTTCAGCCTCTCGGTCTTAGCAGACCGATCGATGCCCCCAGCAGAATATATCTTCGAGAGCCTGCCTCTGAGATTTTAACCGGGTCTGATCCACAGCTCGGGTCAATTGCAGCTCGGCCTCCTTGGACACCTTCCTGGCCTGAGCATTTGAAGCAACAACATCCTTTTTGTATGAGGATACGAGCGCTTAAGCTTTGGCCCTAGCTGCAGATAGCACAACAACCGACTTAGTAAGGAGATATTTGTATTTATTACTCTTCACCCTCGCATCATGAAGATGATGTTCAACCGAGGCCACCTTCCCCTGGAGGGTACTCCTCTCGGTGGTTATCTCACTCACGTGTCGTTTGAGTTCGAGAATTTCAGCATCTTTGGCTCGGAGTTCTTCCTTCATCAGAGCATCCTTTTTCTCAAGCTGTAAAAATCAGCCCGAAGGTTTCAGAACACTAAGGTCGGGTAAACATGTAGGCAAAAACAAATAGAAACTATGTCACCTGCTCAACAAGACAGGTCCTCTCTCGGGACGTCGCCTCCAAACAAGCCCGAAGGCCACGGAGTTCCTCCTCCCTCTTGGAAAAGCGAGCTCTAAGCTCATTAGCCTCTGAGGTAAGCCTCCTACACTTGCCTTCTTGGTGGGTCAACTCGGTTTCAAACTTGGCAAAGGTCTGATTATAAAGCACCTTGGCCTAGAAGCATGAAAGAAACAAAATAAGAAAGATGAAGATCAGGGCACCGAGCAAATAATTTACAAATTACTTACTTGTTCGCAGAGCCTATCGATCTCACTGAAAAAGAATGAGGCTTTGAGCTTAGGGTTTTCCTCGTCTATAGTAAATAGCCCTTCAAACACATCTTTGTCCCCAGCAAACGCCCCCACGTCAGGAAATTCTCTATCTTGGGCATCCTGCAACTGTCCCGAAGGTAAAGCCGGTTCCGTAGGAGAATCGCCCACTTCAATGACCCTAGATGGATCGATTGGGGCTTTCTCTTGCCTCTGAGGAAGCTCAGAACTAGGCTCCTCCGGCCCACCTGCCGAGCGCACTCCATCTCGGGGAATATTTTGGCCAGCAGTCGGCTCGGAGACATTATCTGATACATCCTCGACGGCCCCCTCGGCCTCGGACGGGGCAGCAACGACATCAAACTCCGATTTATAAGCCTCCTGCTTGACATCCATCGGCTCAGCAAGATGTGGGACAACCAGGTTTTCTCTTCCAAGGGCTCTATTGAGGTATCCGTCTTCTCCTGACCTTCAGCTCGAGAACTCTCAGATACTTCAGGAGTTAAGGCCGTTGAATCAGCCTTGGATTCTTTCACTTTGGCCTTCTTTGATTTCGAAGGCTAGGCCAGCAATTTCCTTCTTTTCTTCTTCTCCTTGTCAGGTTTCGGGGTATCCGCTTCCTCAGGCGGTACCTCCCTCATCATGGAAGCCTCTCCCATACCTGCACATATGCAAAATATGACCACGGGGTGCGGGGATATAATCGGTGATGTTTCTTCCGAAAAATGCAATTGCAGCAAGAATAAGGGCTTACCATTGTTCTTTGCTTCCCATCAAGCCCCTGACAAATCGCGCCACACGCGCTCAACATATGGGCAAATCGAATATAGCTGGATAATACATCCCGAGAGATCCTTAACCGCACCAGGTTACATCGCAACAACTGCATCAATGGGAAGAGTTAATTCATGGGAAATTAATCCAAAGGAAAAATAAAATACCAGACTAACGTAACCACTTACGTTTCATGTTCCACTTTTCGGGGAACGACATCCTTTTTGCCAAAATTAGGTCTGAGTTCCTAACTAAGACAAAATGGCTCATCCACCCTCTGTCCCTAACCTCGTCAGTGCAAGCAAAAAAGGCCCTCGAGGCCCGACGTTGGAGTTTAATCAAGACACCATGGAAGAGTCTGGGGCTATACATTCTAACCAAGTGGTCAAGGGTAAAAGGCATCCCTTTGATCATGTTCGTGAAATGTAAAGTCATGTAAACAATGCGCCAAAACGACGGATGTATTTGGCCGAGGGTTGCTTGATATCGCTCGCAGAAGTCGAGGATCACAAGGTCAATTGAGGGCGACAATGTTTCCACCGGGCCGAGAGAAAATGGATAAGTATACACACTGAGGAAGTCGGCCTCGTATGTGGTTATATTTTCTTCCCGAGAGGTAATCTTCACCAGCACTGAATCCCCCCAATGGCAGTCTGCTTTCACCTTCTCGATATCCGATATTAAGCTGAGATATCAGGACATGGGTTCACACCGTCCCGGCCTTGAGGAAGGTTTATCGACCTTGAAATTAAAGGTTATTTTGCATGCCCCGGGGATGAATTCCTCAAGACGAGGAGGTAGTGTTGCCTTTACCTTAGACGAGCGTGAAGAAGAAGAAGGCTTATCGCCTTGGGAAACATTGGTGGAAGTCTTTGTCATTCCTTTAAAAGATTTCAGAAAGGAGAAAGAAGTGTAATTAGAGAAAGAACACAAGGGAGAAATAAGAAGAACTCTTTTGGAGGCTTGAGGTTGTAGTGAAAAATAAGAAGCGAAGGAAGAAGTATTTATAAGGGCCTGTCATGTACGTTAGATGAAGCCAAAAGGCAACCGTCGCCGTAATCAATTCATGCGCTTTTCAAGGGTTGTATGGACACGACCTTTTGGGCCCCCCTTTGTCACATCAATCGCTTGATATGGCGTAACTGATGTAATAATGGGAGCATTTAAGGGTTGGAAATTCAAATTATTTCTTGTCCTTTCATTCCAAGAAACGCAGGGGCTATCTGTATACGGACAAAGCCGAAAAAGACCGATCTTGAGGTTTCTACGGCATTCCGAATCTGGTCTCGGTATTATCGGGGCATGGCCCATGGATCGACTTCGAGGATCGGTATCAAGGTATCGATATACCTAAGGATTGAATGAAGATCAGAGCCCGTCGAATAAAGGCGCGGGACTCCCAAGAATATGTGGCTAAAGTTGACAAACACCTGCAAGGATAGTACAAGTCTGTACCGGACCATTAGATAATTGTACCAACTATTCTCTTTTATAATAGTTAAACAATGTACCATGTTGGAATTTCTCCTCCTATATAAAGGGGACCCTTATCATTTCTTGCGCACATGATATTTAATCCAATACAAGAACATTCTCTGCTCTCTAACTTAAACATTCTCCACTATCATCTCCTTTGTTTTATTGCTTACATTTATTGTGTTTCATTTATTGTTCCTCATTTATTACTCATCATTGATCATAAATATCCGCCTTCGAGGCCCATAGAACTGTTATAGCTTCATCGGCCATCCACTGTTGATATCGAGCTTCGACCTCGAGGTCCTATCTTGGCCAACTCGAGGCCCTGATTTAAGGAAGTTTGGTTTGCCTATCTCTATTCCCTATTACTCTCATCTCATTTCCCTTACTCATACTTAGCATATATTGCTTAACAACTAGTATTAAAATAAATCACATATTTTTAGAACCACAAATCAAATTTAATTGTAATTACCATTTTCAAGGTAAACATGAGCTTCATGCATAATGTGTTGGAGTTCTAATATAATATGCGGGAAGTTTATATGTAGCATCTCCATAATCCAACATATTATGCTGGAACTTTCCGTGCGCCGGAGTTCTAACATAATATGCTGGAAGTTTATACATAGGAGATTCATAATCTCGCATATTATGTTGGAACTTTCTGTGTTTCAGCAAAATAGTGGTTATTTTTCAATGACTTTACAAACGCTGGCAATTTTTCGATTACCAATCCGAGAACTAGTTAGTCCGTGCTATTTTCACGATGGTAAAGGCAAAGCCCAATCACAAATAAGCGACAAGCGACCCACTTAACTAGTTGAACCTGTAGAGGCCCAGCCATAAAGAATTTTCCAAAGAAGTAAGGGGCATTTTCATCTATACTCAGTTTTTGGGTCACCTTTTAACTTATACCCGTTTTGCAAAAAAAATTACAAACGTACCCACTTTTCAGGTAACTTCAGACATACGGGCCCGAAGTAGCAAAAATTTGTGTCTGAAGTTTGAACTTCAGAATATTTTGCCTGAAGTGTAGCCTTAGCAAAGCAAAACTTCAGATATTTTTGCCTGAAGTTTGGCCTGACTGGCAAAGGCAATCACGCAAACTTCAGTTCATAGTACAATGGAAAACTTCAGTTCAATAAACTGCAGCATGTTTTGGCTGAAGTTTTTGTTTTGTAATTTCTGAACTTCAACATTCTAGGAGCTCAAATTTTTTGTATTTGCTGAACTTCAGCATTCTAGGAGCTGATGTTTGTTTTATATTTGCTGAACTTCAGCATTCTAGGAGATGAAGTTTTGTTTATAATTGCTAAACATCAGCATTCTTAGAGCTGAAATTCTGTTATGTCTTTCTTTAAAATATAACTTAATATTTGCATCATTATATAGAATCAGAAGTAGTGCAGCAAAAGAAGAATTAGAACTTTTGCAAGCTGTTCAATATATATATATATATATATATATATAT
>ML281216.1:34692-54847 GCA_005239495.1 Nicotiana undulata | reverse complement strand
ATATCTAATATATATATATATATATATATATATATATATATATATATATATATATGAAACTGATTGTTGCTTATGAATATGTGTAGTATAAGAATTAGTAGTTCATATGGAAAATCATATCTGGAAAAGTAAAGGGGATAATTCTTTGATGTAAAAGGAGGAGGAGAAAGATGCTTGAAGTTATTTAAAAAGTGGGTACAAGTTAAAACATTTTTAAAAAGTGAGTATAAGTTAAATGGGTGTAAGCTAAATGGAGACGGCCAAGTAGGACGCTCAGTGCAATTTTTACAAGAAGTAAAGCCTAAACCTTCCTTTTATTTTAATTGGGAGAACCAAACACAGTGTAGCTATTCCGAAAATAATTATCGACGAATATATATTTTATATATTAATTATAATATTCATATTTTAATATATTGTTAGTGTATATTTTCTGAATATTTGGCTAGTAGTAGTAATTATTTTTACGAAGTAAACAAATGTGTTAAATGCCCTTATTTTATTTTATTTATGTGTTAAATCAGTTTATTTTTCAATTGCCCTTTTGATAATCTCCCCGTTTTTTCCCTTCACTCTTCCACTTAACCTTTTTTGCTATCCAAGTAGAACAATCCATAGGTTAAGACCCTAGCTTGGTGTTGTGGGAGTTTGGTGCTAGTGAAATTTACACTAAAATATTGTAAATCTAATCTCTTACGCACAGGGGGTGTCAAAAGGGCGTATTAGGTTAATTTTGGACGGATCAAAATAAGACGAGTAAGTGAATGGCCAGATCATAGGGCTAAATTAAACTTGGGCGGGTCAAAATTAGCTGAGTAAATGAATATGCGGTTTAGTGACCCGCCCTAAAGTAACTTGGGTTGAGGTGTGCTAAGTCAAGTTGGGCTAGAAATTTGGTTACAAATTTGGGTCATAACCCAACCTGCCAACTCTTACCAAGCTTTAATTAATGTGTATTATTTTTCTTATGAAATATTTAATTATCAAATAAGGCTTTTTTCTTTGTTATGGTCATATGTAACATGTCAAATAAAATAAATTTACTTTAGAGATATTGTAGCAAAGTTACTCATGGATTAATTTTGGGCTAAAAATTAGCCCAATTTTAGATGAGCTGAAACGGGTTGGGGAAGATGGTTGAGTTCAACATATGGGCACGTCAATGAGAAGCCCAACCTTAGACGGGTCAAAGGGGTTTGAGCTCAAGTTGTCACCCTACTTGTACATATAGATCAAATATAGAACACGAAGTTTGCAATTTGACATTTGCAACTTGTGCATCGACAAATTTAAACATCTATGCGCGAACTTTTTATCAAGGAGATTCAAAATTGAACATGTAAAGATGCCAAGATGATTCAGCATATAATATGTATATGCATAAATAAAATTTAACCTTATACAATGTAATTTTTTTGGAAAAGTGAATTCAGTTGTTCTTTTTGTTTACCACCTTCCGCTCTCTAACCCGTAGCTTTTTGGCCAAGTTTCTCAAAGCCGAGAAGCACTTTTTTATAAAAAAAATTGTTTTTTTAAATTAAATTGAAGTGTTTGGCCAAATTTTCAGGAGGAACAAAAGTGTTTTTGAGTATAAACAGAAGTAGTTTTGGAGAAGCAGTAAAAGTAGCTTCTTGCCATAAGCACTTGTTTGACAAATAATTTTGAGAAAAATTACACTTACAGTACTTTTTAAAAACTTGACCAAACACTAATTGATGCTTAGGGTGCTTTTTAAATTAATTAACCAAATATAAACTATTTGTCACCAAAAATATTTTGAATTTTTTTTTTATTTTAAAACTCTTCTCAAAATAAGCTAATTTTTTCAATTTAACCAACCAGGTTATCATCCTATCAATGGGAAGCAAAAAAAAGTCAATTACTGGAATTTAGGGTCCAGTGTCTTAAAATCAAAAGCTAGATGATTTGACAAAAGAATTGTTCCTAAGAGACTACAGATATCATGCTTTCATATCAGTGCCTCAGTTTCACCGGTTCAAATACCAATGACTTCTTCTTTTCAATATTCCCTCTAATTAAATTTAAGTGGACTTATGTTTTTTTGGGTCTATTTTATAAAGAATAATTCTTTTTTAAATTTGATAACAATTTAACTTAAACTTATAATTTTATATTTAATGAGGAACTTTTATAATCACAAAAATAATCTGACCCCTTTTTGACCTGTTTAGGATCATAAATTCTAAAAAAATTCATTTTTTCTTATACTCTTTAGTCTGTATTCACTCAAATAGGTTCACCTAAATTGAAATGAAAAAAATATCACTTTTGTGTTCTACCTATATTTGTAAATATGGTACCAGTTTCAATTGAAATGATTCCCTCTTTTTAAAATACTGAAATTTGATATTTGCAAATATGGAAGTATTATATATGGGTAAATAAAGCCTTTGTATTTTGATATAATAAATTTACAAGTTTAAGTTATAATCACTATTAGTGTAAAGAAATTTAACTCCATCATGTCATCTATAAAATATTTTAAAGTAAGCATCTTTAAAATGTGAAATTTATAATCTAGTAAAAAATAAATTGAAAGTGTAATCTTTTTTACACCGACAAAATATGTATAACTTAAACTCGAATTTCATAGATTACTAATAATATTTGCTATACAAGTTAGAAGCAAAGGCGGAGCTAGCTAGAGTACCGGGAGCAGGTTCGATCGAATCCAGTAACTTTGATTCAAATCTTACATTTATTTTTAAAAATATATCGAGTATGTATAAATTATTAATTTAGAACCCTAGTAACTTAAAAATATTAAAATTCCGAATCTATAAGATTAAAATACTAGCTCCGCCTCTGATTAGAAGACAGTGGAGAGTTTCTAGAAAAAGGGATTTCCCATTGTGGGATGTTTTTTTTTTCAAAGAAGCATTTGATGGTGTTGCATTTGGATGTTTGGAAATAATTGAAGTCTAAGGCACATATATAACTATAAAATACAATATTCCTTTCATTGTCAAATAAGGTGGCTGTCTCGTCTATCTATAAAATACAGACGCGAATTTAAATATTTCTCGAATTCACCCCAAATAAATTAAAGAGCCTCCTCTTTTCTCTACCACGATATCAATATAATATACTTTTAAAGAAAACACGACGCTACTACGAAATCTAAAAATTCCATCGCTAAATCACTTATAATGAATAACTTTTTTTGATAATTTATTGTTAATTCGTTACTAAATAGGATTAATTATGAATTTTATTGTTTAACTACAAAATTTATCCGCTGCTATATTTATTTTTTAGTAATGCAGATGATTAAATGAAAACCAACGTTGAGTCAGTCACATACAATACTTAATAGCAATCACGGAGGAAGATACAATATGAGTTCTTTAAATTCAGCTTAACCTAATTTTTTTACTCGGGACATATTAATTATGTGCATTCAAAATAGATAAAATGTCAATAAATATGAAATTCTAAACTCATAATTTTAAAGTAACATTAGCCCATAATAAAAACGTAAAGATTACACTTTAACTAAATTTGTAAATATGTTCCATAATCGTCATAACCGTGGGGGGATAAGCAACAATATATATAGAACTATAACGGTCGTACGTCTTGATTCAAATATTAAGAAATTATTATATTGTAATTTGTAATCTAAGAAGAAGATAAATTACAATTTACAAGTCATAAAATTCAGCATTTGCGGCTTAAGAACTTGTAAATTATCGTTTCTTTATGATGTGCCTTTTGAAAAATAACTTAATCAATACGCATGTTAGATGAACATGCTATTTATATGTAATAATAGTTCATATTATTTAATGTATATAAGTGAAATCCTTTTCTAATTCATGGTTAATTAGCTTTGAATCATTATATTCCCGAAGTAATTGTACAGTAAAAATCCAACATGGTGTTTCTTTGTTCACATAGAGAGAAAATAGACAGACATAAAGAAGACAAGGAAGAAAGAAAAGGAAGAGGTGGTAGGAGGAAAAGTCCATGTCCAAATCATGATCTAATATTCCCTTCTGCTTTTGCGTTGAAAAAATAAAGGTATAGAGACGGTTTGCATGGAAAGCTCACGCGTTATAATCCACAATGTCTTTTTTTAATTTATATTTTTTTTCTCCTTTTTGTCTATCTTAAAAAGAATATACCTTCTTATATTTACAAATAGTTAAGTTTAAGCTTTCTATTTTGTCTCTGATGAGATGATTTATAACCATAAAATATCGGTAATTTATTTAAACCATAACTTTATTTTTTAAAATATTTATTCTTTCTTAAAACCCGTCAGAGATCGGCGTATGTAATGTTATAATAATATTGTGTTCATTTGAAATCAGTACTTTTAATATGTAATATAAATTTAGTTTAAAAATTCACAAAAATTATAATATATAATAGGACTAAACCTATAACGTTAAAAATATAATAAATTGAATAGTAACAACATTAAAAGTTTGACTCATAATGTTTAAATTATGAATCCAACTTTAAAACCCTCAAAATGTATAAAATGAGACGGAGGTAGTACTATATTTAGGGCCCCTTTGGACATAAAAAATTTTCTAAAAAAGTTTCACTTTTTTCCGAAATTGGTGTTGTTCATAAAATTTTCAATTTTCATTTGAAGTCGCATTTTGGAAAATTTTGAAAAACTTCAAAAAGTTGTTTTCTAAAATTTTTATTCAAATCACTCACAAAACTTCAAAAATAATCCAAACTGAAATTTGTGTCCAAACACAACCCCTAAATTTCAAATACCATTTTCACTTGAAAATTTTTTCCATTATTTTTTGGAATTTTAGGATTCTTATGTCCAAACGCCTACTTAGTCCACAATGTTGTAATAGTTAGAAGATTATGATGATTGAGGCGTTGAATGACGCCACGATCCAAAGCAACCTCTGTCTAGTCATTACTATGTCTTTTACTTGCAAATGGACATTATAAAGGCCATGTTGAAAATGGCCTTTCACTGGCGAATTGTTATGATCCGAAATTTCATCGTCGGGATTGTGATGGTGTCTAACGTTGAACTCGTTAGATAAGCTAACGTTATCAGTTATTCTAATCTATTCCTTTATTATTTAGCATTTTACAGTGATGTACAAGAACAATTAGAAATCAAAGTGCGGAAGAAATGAAATCTAACAACTTAAGTAAATAGTATTACAAAATCCATAATAACAACTCCCAAAATCTGGTATCACAATTTCATGGACTGTCTAAGATTGCTACAAATAAAGGTCTGAATAAACAAGGCACTACTGTCTCAGAAATACGTAAAGACAGGAGAAGAAGTATGATAGGAGGTGACGTCAAGGCCTGTGGACGCCTGCAAGACTACCTCAGTGTCGCCTGGTGGACTGAACGAAACCTCCTCGATCAGTGTCCACTGGGTCCGGTACCGAGATCTGCACAACATAACGAAGTGCAGGTGCATCATCAGTACAACCGACCCCATGTACTGAGTAAGTGCCGAGCCTAACCTCGGCGAAGTAGTGACGAGGCTAGGACACGACAAATAATATCACCTGTGCAGTTTAAATAAAATATAACAGGAAATAACAACAACAAATAAATAGTTAAGTACAATAACGGGGAAACATGCTGAGGAAAAGGGGTAGCAAATACTGAAATGACAGAACGAGGCAGCAATTCGAATATCAAAAATAACAACAAGGATTAACAACACGAAATAAACAAGTGAAAAGAAACGGCACGACATGTCCCATCGTGCTAAAGTATCATAAATACGGCACGGAAAGTCCCCTCGTGCATAAAACATCACAATCACGGCACAGAATGTCCCCTCGAGCATAAATATCATCAACACAACACAGAATGTCCCCTCGTGCATAAATAAACATAAACATGGCACGGAATGTCCCCTCGTGCATAAATATCAACAACACGACACAGAATGTCCCCTCGTGCATAAATATCAATCACACGACACGAAATGTCCCTTCGTGCATAAATAACATAAACGTGGCATGGAATGTCCCCTCATGCATAAATAACATAAACATGGTACGAAATATCACATAAATAACATAAACATGGCACGGAATGTCCCCTCGTGCATAAATATCAATCACACGACACGAAATGTCCCTTCGTGCATAAATAACATAAACATGGCACGGAATGTCCCCTCGTGCATAAATATAAAAAACAACAGTTTGGCAAAAAAATCAACAATAACAAACCAAAATGCAAAGGAATAATCAACAGAAATAATATCGTCCCGGCAAGGGACACAACTATAACCAATCCTACACAAGTGTATAATTTAACAAAATATTTCTCAACCGATCAAATACTCAACAGTATTCACAATCAAGAATTTCCCTCAAATGAATAACTGCCAAACTGATATTAAATTCATAACACAATAAACCTCAATGAAAATCACATAATTACTCATATTCGACTCACGGGCATACTTGACCACAACATATAGGTACTCGTCACCTCACTTATACATTAGACATAGAATAAACACGTAGCAAATAAGACTCAACACCTATTCCCTCAAGCTAAGGTTAGACCAAACACTTACCTCGACTCCAATGATCCAAATCAAGCCTCAAGCACCGCTTTTCCTTTTGAACCCGACTCCAAATCAATCGTATCTAGACATAATCGACTCAATAACATCAATAAAGGCTAAACAATTCAATTCTCAATGCTTAATTATAGACTTTCTAACATTCTTCCCAAAAATCCAAAATCGACCCTGGGCCCACTTGGTCAAAACACGAGGTTCGGACCAAACCCCTATCACCCATTCACCTACGAGCCCGAATATGTAATTTATTTTGAAATCCGACCCCAAAACAACGTCAAATTCCAAAATAATCAAAAAGCCCTAACTCTACCCAAATCCCTAATTTTCTACCTTTAATCCCATGTTTTTAGGCCTAGAATCTAATGGGTGTTGATAGAAATGAAAAAAAATAAGGTTAGGATTACATACCTAAGAGGTTATGGTGAAGAAGTTCTTCAAAAATCGCCCAAGAGGTGTGGAGAAGAAGAAGTTATGAAATTAGAGTGAAATCCCGTAATATGCATTATGTTTTTGAATAAAAAGAACTGGGTGGATTTTTGACTTATGCGATCGCGATGAAGGAAGTGCAATCGCAGAGTTTACTGAACTTTACGCTCCGCGATCGCGATTGAACGTATGCGATCACACAGTACAACTATCCAGCCCCCCAGCTATCTTATTCTCCTATGCGATCGCAACTACACTTATGCGATCTCATAGTGCAACAGATTCTTCCCCTTACGCTGTGCTATGCGATCGCGAATATACTTATGTGATCGCATAATGTTAAACACCAGACACCAGCAAGATGCTAAAACACCAGATATTTCTAAGTTTTAACACCCCGACGCCTACCTGAAACTCACCCAAGCCCTCGGGGCTCCAAACCAAATATGCACACAACCTAAAAAATATCCTACGGACTTATTCGTGTAATCAAATCACCAAAATAACATCAAAAACAACGAACTAAACCTCAAAATCCATGAAAATTCTCAAAACTTCCAAAACTTTCAAATTTTGCATTTAAGGTCCGAATCACGTCAAATGGATTCCGTTTCTTACCAAACTTTACAGACAACACATGTAAATCATATTGAACCTGTACCGGGCTGAGGAACCATAATACGGTCCCGATATCACAGGTTTCACATAGAATTTCATTTTCAAAATCTCTTATATTTTCCAGAAAATAATTTCTTTTAAAAATTCATTTCTCGGACTTGGGACCTCGAAATTCGATTCCGGGCATACGCCCAAGTCCCATATTTTTCTACGGACCCTTCGGGACCGTCAAATCACGGGTCCGGGTCCGTTTACCAAAGATGTTGACCAAAGTCAACTTTACTCAAATTTCAACATAAAATTATCATTTTTTATCATTTTTTCACCTAACGGCTTCTCGGCTACACGCCCGGGCTGCGCATGCAAATCGAGGTGATATAGAATGAGGTTTTCACGACCTCGGAACACGAAATTAACTAAATACATGGAATGACTTTTTGGGCCATCACACCAATCCCTCCACCATCATACTTACATTTCTCTTTGCCACTTGCTTAACCAAACCATTTTTTCGACTATATTTCTCCATGAAATATTATTCATACTCGATATTTTCCATATAATTGAATACAAACATAGAACCACAATAACATATTCCGTTTAATCTCACATATAATTTTGAACTTTAGGTAAGATAATGATTACGCAACCTCACCTTACCTTATTTTTACCTTATCTTTACCTTTATGAAGATTAGAAAGATTGCTTCCTATAAACCGGTGTGGCTCAAAGCTGAATAAAGAACATACATCTTTTAATTAATATATATTAGTTAAATGCAGTTAATATGATATTTGCTTTACAGTAACTCTTAGATAAGGTCATTTGTTCAAAGAAAAGCTATGTATGAATTAGTAAGTTAGACATTATAGTGGAGATATATAATGCAAGAATTGTAATGCATGAATTATGCACATAATAACTTTTTATTGGATATTTTATTTTTTGTATTAAAAATTAAGTGTATAATAGATGTTTAGTTTTAAACAAAATAAAAGACTATTTACTATATGAGGGATTGTTTTGTCATTTTAGAATTTTATCCATTCAGTTACTTCTTATTATTTCACATCCTATTTTGCATAAATATTATTTATTATGTTTCATTTTATGTGATAAACTTTTTTATTGGTATGTTTCTAAGTGAATTTTAGAGTTGAATTATTTGGTTTGATGGATACACGAGCTGCATAGTAAGTATTCTAATTAAGCCACCTTTTATTTAGAAATTCAAAAATAGACAGATTTATAGGTGGTTATTCAAAAATAGCCACGTTTTTTCAAAAGTAATCGAAATTTAGTCACTTTTTATGTAAAGATAAATCTGAACAAAAATACTGTTCAAAATTCGAAAAATATGTCAGTATATTATACTGGCGTTCCAGCATAAGTATACAAGAACTCCAACATATTATAATGGAGTTCCAACAAAGTATACCGGTCCATATAATATGCTGGAAGTTCATACACAGGTGCACCGAACTCCAGTATATTATGCTGGACCGGTCTCTATTGCAGCAAAACAATGGCTATTTTTCAGTGACTTAGCAAATGCTAACTATTTTTGAATGACCAATTCGAAAACTAGCTAGTTTGTGCTATTTTTACCGCATTTTATTGGATTTTGTGTCATTTTCATCTTTCAAACGTGCACTAGCTAGCTTGCCGTGTCTCCTTAATTACTCCTTACGAGTGCGTGCGTCGTTTAGTATAAAATCTAGCGATTGGGTTTCTTTCCAAAATCTGCCCAACTCGAAGCCGCAACAAGAAACGTAAAGAAACAATTACCCTTATTCTTCTTCTTTCTTCTTCCCTCTAACCCTTAATTATAACTTCACCTAAAGCCATTTCTTTGTTCATCTTCTCCAAGTAACAGATTTAGTTTATATATGAATAATACTACCTCTAAAAGTACACTATGTTGAGTTTACAAACATGGAAAAAGGAAATAGAAGCGCGAATCTGGATTGGTCGAGTCAGTGAATAAAAAAAGGTTTGGTATTAATGAAGAAAATTTGTGAAGATGGATCAAGAAGACAAGCATTATCTATTTTCTTCTTATCTACGGAACGTCCCACATTTTCTTTTACTGCACAAGTGGAGTTTTTGGATTCTCAAGATGAAGGATAACATTATTTTTGAGTATATCTTCTAATATTTAGCTTAGAAAGTGGCAAACAGATTGGAGCCAGGCATTTTTCTTTTTTATAAAAAATTTCGTTGCTTCTTTGTTTATGTTTTGTTTCCTTTCTTTTTTCACACCCTTATTTAGACACTGATCATACTTAGGCTCTATGTTGACTAATTGTTTTCTTGAACAAGAGCCAAGAGGAGTGGACTGTTTTTTTTATCTTTTATTAGAGCAAGTTGGTGCGTAGTATATAAACCTAGTTGCTTTTCAGAACGTTATGATTCTTATTTTCATTTGCGAATTTACTCTGAATGTTAATTGTGTTATTTATTACTGCCATTTCATATCCACGTTACAAGAAAAGATCCTACCCCTTCGTTCATTTTTACTTGCCACGTTTTGACTTATCACGCCCTTTAAGAACTAAATGAAGTGTATAATCTACCATGACACACATATATTAATTAATGCATATTTTATTAGATTTAAGAAAATGATTTGAAATGAGTCATGAACAGGAAAAAAAATTATCATTCTCTTGATATGCATAAAATGACGAATAAAATAAAAATTTATTTTTAGTATACATGCCAAGTAAAAGTTAGCAGAGAAAGTAATATATAAACGTTTCACGCATGTGTAAAAATCCTAAAGGGGATATTCAATCAAGCTCTTATATCTTAGCTTCAATTTGATAAGTGCCGGCTGATATTTTGAATTTTTTATTTGTCTTTATCATGTATGTTATGTGATCACGCTCAACTATGCCTTATAAAAAGGACAAAACGGTCACTACAAATATATCCGGTTAACAAGTCCGAAGTCGAATCCCACATGGAATTAACCTATCAATCACAGCTATCAGACTCACATGATTTCACATAATCAACTTTCTGAGACATTTAAATAACAGATTGGGTGTTTACTAACTAACTATTACTTAATGAGAATGCAGTAAATAAAAACTAACTATGAACGTGTTGTAGACAATAATTGGAATGATCTAAAGTTATGATTTTCCTTATCGCCGGAGTCCTTTCCGCTATGTTTGCTATAAATTTGCCTAAGTCTTCTCTATCGATCATGAGCACTCTGACTGTCGCAACTCTCTCCCGAGTAATTACAACAATATTCTAGACATATTCTCCCGAATTACGCTAGCTAACCTTAATTACATCTCACTTAGATCGCACCCAAGGTTTTGTTACCCCTAATCCCACCTTTAAACCCTTCGTATTGATCCCTCATATACGTCAGGAGTGATGTTGTTCAACAACGACCTAAATATGCGTTCTCTCCCGGGTAATGCACACTTAATAGGAGCAGTTAATTGAGTGCCCTTCAATCAACAACAACAAGCATATAGTTGAACAAATAGAGAGAAAACTATGGAAAATCTTTATTAACATAACGAGAAATTCATCCTTCAATAGGTTCCATCAAAACCCTAGATTAGAAGTTTAGCTACGCATACTAATGCAAAACATAACA
This sequence comes from Nicotiana undulata, assembly GCA_005239495.1. Classification (NCBI taxonomy): domain Eukaryota; kingdom Viridiplantae; phylum Streptophyta; class Magnoliopsida; order Solanales; family Solanaceae; genus Nicotiana; species Nicotiana undulata. The sequence goes on along the minus strand of ML281216.1, from coordinate 43,610 downwards.
CTAATATAATTCATAATCCCCAATTAGAAGTAAGAAGAAGAAGATAAAAATTCTAAAGAATTGATTGATCTTCTCTCCCTTGTTCTTGCCTCCAATATTGTCTAAAACAAGCTTAATCTGACTTCTGGGCGAGTTTAGGCTCTTATAGGTTTAGGTTAGTTGCCCCGGAAATTACATATTTGCCCTGCATTCTTTCACGTCTAACAGCCCGTCCGCAGATTTTCGCCTCTTCACTGCTTTCCTTCGCGAGCAAGTTCGCGCCCGCGGACCTGCATTTTGCGTTTTTTCCTGCTTTTCTTGCTCTTTTTCACCGGGCTATCCGTTGATTGGCCTTGTATGTTCATAATGACTTCAAAACACCCTTTATCTTCCTCCTAGCTTGGAGTTGCTCCTGCAAAACATAAATTTCTTAATTAGAGTATTTTGTTAACTTTTAACATTCAAACATCAATAGAGTGCGGTTAAATTAGAGTGTAAATTGCGTCTAACTTACATAATATAGGCTCCTATCAACACCCCCACACTTAAACCTTTGCTCGTCCTCGAGCAATAAAACCACACTCTACATGCCTAACTTCACTAAGCAACTTCCCTATACATCACACCAAGAATATTTCACAATGGCTAACTACATTAGTGTAACATCCACATCTCAACAGTAGACTCTCCCTAGCCACGCAATGTCCCTAACTGGCTTACTTACTCTAAGTCAAAGGTCTAGACTTACCTCCACTTCATGAATCAAGTGCCTACTCACCACAAAAGAGACTCATTTCATAATCAGTACAATTCACACCTAAGGACTTCAAAAGAAATAAAATTCGCTCCCCCTCAGAAAGAACATTCTTGTGCCACAGAAAACGCACCATAAGATTGCCCCTAGTGTACTACTCTACTAATCGAGCTCGTTTAATCTAGGATCAATTAGGACTTTATTTGGGTGTAATGTAGGCTGCAGGTCGGGTATGATATATTTGGATATAATAGTGACTACACCCCCTAAGCACTTTAATACATATATTTTAACGTTCAAGCCCATACTTATGTCAAACCACAACTCCACCTTCACATCAATATGTATTACCCCATACTTCTTTAAGCACAATTATATCAAAAGCCACCACCATCAAGGACTATTCTTCACACAATACAACTCTTTTCTTTTCATTATTTTTCAATTCAAGTGGCTTTTAGTATTATTTTTTAACATAATGCACCTTTCTCCTTATTTCATCAGTTCCACTTAAAAGTCAAACCAACCACCCCCGCCCTTTAACTTTTACATAAATCATCACAATTCAAGTTCTCATTAGAGGTGACATGATTCAAATAGATGGTTAATTCAAACAATTGGATAAGGCTTGTAATGTGATTGCCAAAGAAAATCAGATTACAGGCTCAAAGGGGTTAACTATGGTATAAAGCATTTAGGTGGGTGGAATATGTATATATATGGTTCAACAAAGAAATGCCTATATCACTTCCTAGACCAAATAAGACTATCATTTCGCTTTGCATACACACGAGACAAGTTTTAGGCGTTAAATGTCAGCACAAAATACAACAAGCCTCTCACACACATGGCACATGACTCAATCCATATTAGATCATCAGACACTCCGCTCAATGTACTTAAGCCAAATTAAGAACACACATTTTAAGGCCTTCTCACAAAAGTCAACCAATGAGCCTAAGCGTCACACTAAAGTAGTCTATATTCAAGGCACCATGGAGCTAAGGGATCCTATTTCAACTCTGCCCCTCGCCCATAAGTTCCTAACTCAAATAAAATAAAAACTAACTACACCCGGTTCAAATTAAACCCGTGGAAAAGAACCGGGGTTTAAAGAAAATCCAAGGGGGAGTTGATACACTACTATAAAAGAAAAATCTTTTTTGTTTTTTTTTCCGTTCGACTTTAGTCCCTCAAGAAACCCGTCGAGAGGTATCCATCTTCGGGCCAAGTCGAGATTAATTTATCAAAATAAACTACAAAACCGACTATATACACATACAACATCATCCCCCATCCCACACTTAAAAAATTGGCATGTCCCCATGTCATATAAAATAAAGCAAGGTAAGGTAAGGGGACTTCCCTGGTGACTCAGTCCTGGTCGGAGACAGTGCCAGGGTCGAGGTGACATGCTCGTCCCAGCGCTCGAAGCCATCCCATGATCTTCTTTTCAGACTTCCCACTTGGGGTGGTCAAAGCATCAACTCTAGCTCCCAGTTTTGTGGCTGAGGTGCGTAGTTCAGCCATTTCTTGCTCCATGGCTGCCATACGAGTACTCCGGCAGACCTAAGATGGTCCTGCCTCCTGTGCGACCTACTTCTGTGGGGGTGAGGCATGTGTAGCCTCCTCCTGATCGTCATCCTCATCCTCAGACTCATCCGAGGCGTCAGTGTCATCAACTCCAGGTTCCACTGGTTCCTTCCCGATGGTTACTTTTCCAGCCCGGAACATGTCCTCCTTTGGCACCTTCCCATCTGCATTGGGGTTCTTGGGCACCCTCGCCACTCTGCACAATCTGGTGACAAGAGATGGAAAGTAAAATCCATACCTCTTCAAGGGTGAGCGGACGAACATCTCCTCATGGATAAGCTGGGCCACATCAAAATCGCGGCCATTCATAAAGCACCAAATCGCTGCCACCATTGGTCCATTTACGTCTGTGGTGTTGTGAGATGACATCAAACGGCTGTTGATTATGTATATCCAGCACTTACACTCAAAAGTGAGGGATGATGAATTTAAGATGCTCGTAGGCGTACACCATACTATCTCCTTGCCCGACACACAAATAGTTTGGAAAAATAAATTCCAAGTGACGGGTTTTTTCTTGTACGTATCATAAAAATCTTCAGCCCCATTGAAAATCGGAAAACGCTACACTCGTCTGATGGAAACTAGTGAGGCATCCTCCCTTGTTGTCGCAGTGTGCAGATCCGCTCCTCATGTTCCGGGCAATTGGCATAAAATTCCCGCACAAACATCATGTTTCTCTCCACCGGCTCTTCAAAGAAGATGTCGAACCGGCGCTTAACCAATTCCCGATATATATTTTTGCATTCAGTCTGGAGGGATGCCCTGTCAATGGCTCTCTCGGGCACAAGATTTCTTGTCACCTTCTTGCTAAAACGGTCCTGAGCCGCTCTGGAAACAAATCTGCGACTGTTAAATTGGCTTGTGCTAGTCGCTGCCCGAGCTCTAGATGAACCTCCCTACCCACTGGACGAGGATCCTGTAGCACGTCTCTTCCATGAGGGATGCATGATACCTGACACAACAAGTACCACTATTAGCAGGGGGCGAATTATGTGAACCTAGGGAGGTTACTCAGACCTCACTCGCACCATGGTCACAATTTGCATTTATAGCTCATTGAGGCAAATCAACAAACACCTAGTGTGCATATGTATACAAAGTAGTACAAATAACCCCATGGAGTTTCCAAGCCTCCCATATCAAATCTAATGGCCTCACACACCCATCTACACCACAATCCAACTCTAAGATAAGAAAGTCATGATTTTTACTACCCAATACATACAATAGCAAATAAAAGAAGAAATATTGTAGAGAAAATCGCTACCAAAATCTGAAAATAAAAATAAAAAGAAAAATACTAAGAAAGAGGAGAAAAATCATGTACTTACTTGGGAATCTTGAGTAAGATGGAGGTTGGATCGTTGTTGAATGGAGAGAGGAAGAAAAGGGGGAGAGTTTTAGTGTTGAAGGGAGAATATGGGAGAAGGGGAGGAGAGGATGCGGTGGTTTTGTTGTTGTGGGGAAGAGGGAGAGTCGGAGTTGAAGAGGAAAAGAAGAATGGGGGAAAGTGGGGAGGGAATTTAGGATGGGTGGGCGTGTTGATACCCAATTTTTTCTCAAATTATTTTAATTTTGCATATACGCCTTCAAAATCACTTTTCATGATAACTGACATTTTCCCCATAATTTTACATATTTTTTATTAATTATTTTCCCAATTTATTCAGTAGTTTATTCAATAATTATACATAAATTGTATTACAAATAATTTCAAAATATTTTCTAGCTCGATATATTATTTTTTTAATCCTAGTAGGATCTAATTATTTCATAAATTAGCCAATATGGTTTTATTTAGCTATAATTACAGAAATTTTGCAATTATGGCCTAATTGTACATTTTGTGCTATTTTAATTCGATAATTAGTCATTTTTATATTTTGATATTAGCTAATTACCTTAATTTTCATTTATTTAGCATTCATTTCATTTTTATAATTATTAGCTATTTTATTAATTATCTATCTAATTTTATGGGTATTTAACTAATAGCCATTCTAATTTTTTTCAACTATGACCTAAATTAAACCCAATACCCAATTAACCCAACCCAAAACCTAAATCTCTACCCGACCTAACCCCACGACCAATCTGAGCCGTTGATCAATTTAAATCAACGACCTTAGTGTTACCATAATTAACCTAAGGCTAACACCCCCCCGGTCCCTCATTTTCACTCGGTCTCTCATCTCTCTACTCTCTCTCTCTCTCTTTATCTCTCTAGCCTCTTCTAGAGTCTTCCAGTCTCTCCACCTCGAATGAAGCCCGTTCGTCTTCTCCGGACGTCTCTTCGCCGGAGGCCATGGAATCCTCACCATCCTCCTGCCTCTCATGGCTCCTTCACGCCGGTGTTTCCGTCTCTAAGTTCTTCAAGAGACCAGGGTCACTCTCTCACACTTACGACCTGTTTCAGGCCTTCATGGCTCGATTTTGAGTAAGATCTTCCTATTTTTTGTCTAAACCTATGGGTTTCTAGGCCGATATCTTCATCTCTAGGTTCTCTCTTTGAAACCCTAACTCTGAAACCGTCGATTCCTTTAGATCTGTAATAGATCTATGTTTATTATGAGGTTTTCACCTATTTTCTCTTAAAACCCTGATGTTTTTCAAACGATTCTGCATTTTTGAGAACTAGGGGTTCTTGACCCCTTTTAAAACTTTTTATCTTCTGATTTTAGCACTAATATATGATTTTCAGTGTAATTTTGAAACGTTTGCTTAAAGTTGCTCTTTTGTTCGAGTTATTCTATTGAAACCCCAATTTTTAGGGTTTGAGTTCATCCTGCTTGCTATGTTTTGCTGACTTAAATGTTTTCTGGACTTTCTATGTGCTCAAGGCTTCTCTGATTTTGTGCTATTTGCTTGATTGTTTGTTATGTGGACGTTTTACATAATATTCTTCACTGATTCTATTGATTTCCCTCAAAGATGCGATATTTTCCTTAAAGTCATGATTTTGTATATTTCCTTGTGATTCTGTACTGATTGTTGAACTGTTTCCTTGTTTATGTGGTACTTTCCTTAGTTAGTATTGATGCTCTGTGATTTTCAAACCCATTCGTGATTCTTGTGACTGATTTTCAGAATCAAAATGTGGTTTTACCTTATTTTGTGTTGTCAATTGTTTGACATATATTTTCCTTAATTATGTATTGTGCACTTAGCCTTTATTACATGCTACATCCTTTACTATTCCTATTATGGTAAAGTCAGTTTTAAGTGATTCTTTCCTTACTTGATGCAATTTGTACCCGTTTGAAATAGGACTCCCTAATTAAATGGAGTCCAGGTCTGTGATTGATTCTAATGGAATATTATTTCCATTGTTATGAGTAATCAGTACTCCTTACCTTATTTCACTACTCATTTTCAAAACTATAAGTATTCTACTCTCTCATTAGCATAACAGACGAACATACACATTGTTCTACTCTCTCTTACTCACACACACATTCTATTGCTCTTCTCTTGATTGCTTGCTGTTACTAGTCGGCTGAAAGCCAAGACTAGTTATTCTACTTGCTTACTTCTTACTCTGTATTTGCTGTCTTCAACTGGTATATTTCCAATTTACATTTAAATTTCCAAAACAATATGTTTCTTAGGGTACTACGATTTATCTTGTTTCTAATCTTCTTTTACTTATGGCTTTGCTGCTCTACTTGCAACTAGTTTGTATCCTTGTTGTTTACCTTTTCCCTTTTTAACTTCAGCATGTTAGTTCCCCTTTGCATGCTTCACATGATCCTGCTATACTTTCTTTATGCTACAACATGCACTGCATGTTACATTGACTCTATACTATATCTGGGACTTTTCCCTGAACCTATGTATGACTATGTATACTGTCCTCTCTCCAGTACTCCCTCAAACTGATTCTTTTTAATTCTTTTGGCAAACTGTGTCTGTGATTGCTTAAGTGCTATACCAATCTGTGATACTCCAGTACTTCTCTAATGATAATTGGTATCCTAATCTGTTTCTATATGCCCCCAGTCCCTTCCTACCAGCCTTGTGTGTCAGAGTTCAATGAGTACTCAGAGGTACTCAAGGCAGTGCTCACACGAAGGGGGTAGGACTTAATTTCTAAGAGTAGTGTGAAGTGAAGGAAGGAGAGGGAAGTTTGTAGTTGAAAAGAGTTTACAAAAACTGGAGATTTGTTTTGGAAAAAATTAGCTTTTGAAAAACAAACAGAAGTACTAATTATAAAAGTTCAACAGTATAGAGTTGAACAAAAGGACAATGGGGTGAGGGGACAAATATGTCACATAATAACAAAAGGAGATACATAGACTTAAGAAACTCATTTAAGCATAGTTACACAAATCATAGAGGCTCATGGATCAAGAAGGCCAAGTTCAGACACAATAATAGACGGTAACAAAAATACAGTTATAACAGGTGAAATTAAGAGGGAACAACAGTCATATGAGCATCATTGACTCAACATGTAAGTCAGAAGTAGGATAGGTGCTAACAAATAGAAGGTTCAGGAGGGATCAGGAGACAGAGGAAATCATACATGGTAATAAATAGGAGTGAGACTAGCCTAACAGATGTATAAATGAATAATCAAGGCTTATAACAAGTATTGACTCACTTATAGACATGTAAAGAGATAAACATGGAAAGTATTAATAGATAAACAAGGAGTTAATCGCATGTTAAACAGTAGAAGCATAAGTAGAAAACAATTAAGAAGATAACAAACTGAAACAATAATAAACACATTGGTTTGGAACTTTGGAAATCAATTAGGACATACCAGGTGACAAAAGAGTACAACAGAATGCAAGAGCAAAGTGTGAGCACAATAGTAGCCTTGGCTTATAGCCGGCTAATAATAGACAAAAGCAGAGAACAACAGTAGAGCAAAGAGAGAAAGAGAGAAAGAGCACAAGAGAGAATAGTTTTGATGTTTGTGTGTGTTCGTGTCTAGAAGACCTACCTAATGAGAGTAGAAGAGGACAATATATATAGTGGTTTGAAAGCAAGGCAAATAAGGTAAGAATCAGATTATATAACCAAGAATCAATTAAAGTAAAAAATCAGTCCAAGTCTTCCCTTGATTAAGGGAATCACTTCAAATGGTAAAGGGACGAAACAAATTAAGGAAAGAAATCATACATAGCTGGAGTATAACAAATAAGGAAAGACTCCAAACAGTACAAGTATAGCACATGTAATTAGGGCTAGGTTCATAAAGTCCTAATTAAGGAAACAATATTAAGAATCAATTAACAATGTAGTCAACCACACAATAAGGCAAGAAAATGATTTAAAGGTCGGCAATCAGTAAAGGATATCACCACAAGAATCACAGGAATCACAAGAAATCAGGGATTCACATAAAAGTAGTACTGAGTAAAGGAAATTAATATAAATTTATGATAATAAACAAAGATAAACATAGTATAGGCAGGACGAAACGAATCAGAAACAATAATAAGCTCAACAGGCTAAAAAATCACAGAAACCTGAAAAATATTCATGAGAAACAGATATACAGACAAATCGAATGAACAAATCAGCAAAGACGAACTCAGAACCCAATAATAAAGCCAAACAATTAGAGGTATCCAATATAACTAATTAGGGTTAAAAAAAAGTTAACAAATCGATTAAACACATAAGAATCAAGGAATAATACTAAGAAAATCAGTGAAAATTATTTTGAAGACAGCTTTCAGAAACCCTAGTTTTAAAATTGAAAGATCGTTTAAAGATGAAGGTTTTTCAGAGAAAACATGTAAAGAAGCTTAGTAACATCGTAGATCTAAAGCAGATCTAGAGGAAATCGAAAAGACATAGGGCTAGGGTTTCGTGGGAAATAGAAATATCGAAGAACCTGGCATGAAAACTCGAAGGCAGCGGTGGTTATGGCACTATCGAGTCGAACCCCACCGGAGAAAGGCCGGAAACAACCCAGGCAGGAGCTACGGCGGCCGTCTGGCATGGTCGAAACCCTTTAAAGGTCTCAGAGACGAAGAGAACCGGAGAGATGAGGCGTCAAGGAGGCTAGTGGTCAAAAGGGGAGAGGCTGGAGGTGGCCGGAGACAGGCTGAGGGCCATCAGAGAAAGGAGGTGAACCAGAAGGTTCTAGAGAGAAGGAGGAGGGAAAGAGACGAGTAGAGAGAGAGAGACGGTTCTCGAAGAGTGAGGGGTCAGGGGGTTAATTTAGGTAAGAAAATATATGGGTCGTTGATCTCATTTGATCAATGGCTCAGATCGAGTGGAGGTTGGGCTGGGTTAAATTTGAATTGGGCTGGGTAGTTTAAGGGTCTGATGGGTTGGGTAATTGGGTTTTAAAATGTGGCTAACATTTAAATAAAATAGGGCTCGATGTTAAATACCCAATAAAATAGATAATTAATTAGTTAAAATATCTAATAATTATGAAAAGATGAAATTAAGTTTAAATAGGTAAAATTACAGTAGTTAGCCAATATTAAGTGTAAGAAATGCATAAGTTTCGAATTAAAATAATACAAAATGTCCAATTGGGCCATAACTGCAAAATTGTTGTAATTGAAATTAAATAAGACCCAATTGGCTAATTTGTGAAATAATTGGATTTTAATAGATA
>ML281216.1:4590-34547 GCA_005239495.1 Nicotiana undulata | reverse complement strand
GGGGGGTCGCTTGGGGTTAATTTAGGTTAGAAAATATCTGGGCCGTTGATCTCATTTGATCAACGGCTCAGATCAAGTGGAGGTTGGGCCGGGTTAAATTTGAATTGGGCTGGGTAGTTTAGGGGTCTGATGGGTTGGGTAATTGGGTTTTAAAATGTGGCTAACATTTAAATAAAATAGGGCTAGATGTTAAATACCCAATAAAATAGATAATTAATTAGTTAAAATATCTAATAATTATGAAAAGATGAAATTAAGTTTAAATAACTGCAAAATTATTGTAATTGAAATTAAATAAGACCCAATTGACTAATTTGTGAAATAATTGGATTTTAATAAAAGAAAATGATTATAAGTAACATACTGAGCTAGGAAATATTTTTGAAATTATTTAGAGCATAATTTATGAATTATTTAAATATGAAATATTTAAAAGAAACAGGAAAATAACTTAATAAAAATATAAAAAATAGGAAAAAATACTCATTATTACGAAGAGTAATTTAGAAAGCTATATGCAAATTTGCGAATAATTTGAAAAACAATTGGGGATCAACAGCTGCCCTTCTTTATCCGGGAAGGCTGAAAGAGTTGTCAGGTAAAGATATGATGTCCAATTTTGACCGAGATGAAACTTGTGAGATAGAATTAGGTCGCACCCTGGCTTCTGAGCTGAATACATATCCCTGGTTTTACAGGAATCAGGCCGTATGTAGTTCCGAAATCATCAGCGAAATATACCGGTGATATTTCACGAGAACGGACGCAAGGTGCGAGGTAAGGTAAAGTTGGAAGGTCTTACGGAGTTATTTTGGGAGAACCGGAGTGGTCCGCTCCTTCCTGCTTGGCTGTCCCGGCCGAATTACCTGCAAATAAATAACAAGCATATATCGTGCATAATATAAATATGATGCAAGTTCCCGTTGGACTATGAATGTTGTCTTTGGACAATTTAGGATGATGTCCTTAGACCATGATGTCCTGGGCCATGAATCGCTTGGTGCGAGATTCGCAGGCTATGAAATGATGTTCTCGGGCCATGAGGATGGTGCCTCCGAACCATGGTGCCTTTGAATAATGATATGCAGGTTGAATAAAAGAGATCCTTAGGCCATGAAATGATGTTCTCGGGCCATGAAGATGGTGCCTTTGAACGATGACGCCTTTGGACAAGTTAGCGATATTTCAGCCCATGAAGAATGTAGTAGTATGATGTTAACAAAACAGAGTTTAGTCTTGCGATTTGCGAACGAAAAGAGGGGCATAGCTTAGCCCGAAAGAAAGCGTAAATAAATAATGTCACGAGAGGTGAGTGCTTTGAAAGGTAGATAGGAGCTTTATGCAATGAAATATAATGCATGGGAGGTAGCGTGGAACCTCAGAAGGCAGAATGGTAGCCTTATGCAGTGCAAGAAATAAAAATGCAAGGGAGGTAGCGTGGAACCTCGGAAGGCAGAATGGTAGCCTTATGCAGTGCAAGAAATAAAAATGCAAGGGGAGGTAGCGTGGTCGGAAGGCAGAATGGTAGCCTTATGCAGTGCAAGACATTAAAATGCAAGGGAGGTAGCGTGGAACCTCAAAAGGCAAAATGGTAGCCTTATGCAATGCAGGAAATAAATGCAAAGGGAGGTAGCGTGGAACCTCGGAAGGCAGAATGGTAGCCTTATGCAATGCAGGAAATAAATGCAAAGGGAGGTAGCGTGGAACCTCAGAAGTAAGAATAGCCTTATGAAGTGCGGGAAAATAAAGTGACAGTAAGAGTTCTTAGGTGATGATAAACTACGGTGATACGATTGTGGTGAATAAGCGCTCTTTGCGATGATAGTAAGTGTCAGCATGTGCGATGAGTTTGAGAGCGTCTTTTGAAAGATATACGTCATGCGGAGATAATAATATGTTTTGGGATTTTTGCCATCTTTGTGCCTGCATCCAAAGAAAAATCGTGAGTTCTGTAAAGGGGAGAAGGTCAGTTCACATTCCCGCTGGCTTTACTCGGCCTGTCTGCTTGATAATGATAACTTTGTTTGTATCATAGGGGTAGCGTCGCTAAACAAGCTGTTTTGAGAAGTAAGTATGCATGGTTTTATAAAAAATATGATATAACATATAATTGAGAAAATAATTTTCTTTTGGATGAACCGACGACCACGACCCGGTTCGAGACATTGCAACCTCTCTTGCTATGGAATTTCGAGGGTCCTCTTCAAAATTCTGCCCCAGTTTGATAGGTGAATGCTTCTGACTGTTGCTTGTGCGGCGCTTGATTGGACTTGATTCGGAATTTTGAGGTCCCTCCTCAAAGTCCTGCCCCAGTTTCCATTCGTGGGGAAATGAAATTTTTATTAAAAAGTGTCCGAACCCGTAGGGCTGCCTACGTATCCCCTCTTAAACGGGAATCAGGTCAGGCGTAGTTCAATTTACAACATTGATAAAACATAAAGAGTTACACATAGTAACGCTTGACTGCGTCTGAGTTGATTGGTTTTGGCCAAATTTCTCCATCCATTTCTGCAAGTATAAGTGCTCCTCCTGTCAGCATTCGGTGAACCATGTACGGGCCTTGCCAATTGGGAGAGAATTTCCCTTTTGCTTCATCTTGGTGAGGAAATATTTTCTTTAACACCATCTGCCCGGTGTGAATTGTCTTGGTTTGACTTTCTTGTTGAAGGCTCTGGTCATTCTGTTCTGATATAGCTGAGCATGACAAACTGCGTTCATTCTTTTTCCGTCTATGAGGTCTAGCTGTTCATAATGGCTCCTTACCCATTCTACGTCTCTAAGCTCGACTTCTTGTATGATTCTCAGAGATGGAATCTCGACCTCGGCAGGAATGACGGCTTCTGTGCCATATACCAACATATAAGGGGCTGCCCCAGTTGACGTGCAGACTGTGGTGCGGTATCCCAGTAAGGCGAATGACAGTTTCTCATGGCACTGCTTGTGCTTCTCTATCATCTTTCTCAGTATCCTCTTGATGTTCTTGTTGGCAGCCTCAACTGCTCCATTCATTTGAGGTCTGTATGCTGTAGAATTCTTGTGTTTGATCTTGAAGGCCTCACACATTGTTTTCATCAGGTCACTGTTTAGATTGGAACCATTGTCGGTGATGATTGACTCTGGAACTCCGAACCGACAAACGATGCGGTCGCGGACGAAATCGGCTACCACTTTCTTGGTAACTGCTTTGTAGGATGCTGATTTGACCCATTTAGTGAACTAATCAATGGCGACCAGAATAAACCTGTGTCCGTTGGAGGCGGCAGGTTCGATTGGTCCAATAACATCCATTCCCTAAGCGGCAAACGGCCACTGCGAACTTGTTGCATTAAGCTCACTAGGAGGTACCTTTATCATATCCCCATGTATCTGGCATCGGTGGCATTTTCGGACATACTGGATGCAATCCGTTTCCATGGTCATCCAGAAATAACCGGCCCAAAGTATCTTCTCTGCTAGAACGAACCCGTTCATATGAGGACCACATGTACCCGCATGTATTTCCTCCAGCAGGTTTGTTGCTTCTCTTGCTTCGACACATCTTAGAAAACCCAAATCAGGAGTCCTCCTGTACAGGATTCCTCCACTGTGAAAGAAATTATTTGACAACCTTCGAAGTGTGCGTTTCTGAGTAGCGTTTGCAGGCTCTGGATATTCTCCCTTTGACAAGTACTCCTTAATATTATGAAACCAAGGCTTTCCGTCTACTTCTTATTCAACATGGGCGCAGTAGGCCGGCTGATTGTGGATTCCCACCGGGATAGGATCAATGAAATTCTTGTCTGGATGCTGGATCATAGATGACAAAGTAGCCAGTGCGTCGGCGAACTCATTCTGGATTCTGGGGACGTGCCGGAATTCTATCTTTGTGAACCTCTTTCTCAATTTCCTGTACACGGTGTAGATATGGAAATATCTTGGAATTCTTGGTCGCCCATTCTCCCCGGACTTGATGTATCAATAAGTCTGAGTCACCAATCACTAATAACTCCTGAACGTTCATGTCGATGGCCAAGTTGAGCCCCAAGATGCAGACCTCATATTCAGCCATGTTGTTGGTGCATGGGAACCTGAGTTTGGCGGATATCGGGTAATGCTGACCGGTTTCTAATATTAAGACTTCTCCAATACCTGCGCCTTTGAAGTTTGCGGCCCCATCAAAGAACATCCTCCAACCATCATAGGATTCTGCAATGTTTTCTCCTACGAATGATACCCCTTCATCGGGAAAATACATTTTCAGTGGTTCGTATTCTCCGTCCACAGGATTTTCAGCAAGATGATCTGCTAGTGCTTGTCCCTTGACCGCCTTCTGAGTCACGTAAATAATGTCGAACTCACTTAACAAGATCTGCCATTTGGCTAATTTGCCAGTAGGCATGGGCTTCCGAAAGATGTATTTCAACGGATCCATCCTTGATATGAGGTACGTTGTATATGCACAGAAATAGTGCCTCAGCTTCTGTGAGACCCAATTCAGAGCGCAGCAAGTGCGTTCTAATAAAGAGTACCTGGCCTCATACGGAGTGAACTTCTTGCTGAGGTAGTAAATTGCTTGCTCCTTTCTTCCTGTCTCGTCATGCTGCCCAAGAACGCAACCGAAAGCTCCATCCAACACAGCAAGGTAGAGTAGCAAAGGTTTACCTGGATCGGGTGGTACCAGGACTGGTGGTGTTGAGAGATACTCCTTGATTCTGTCGAAGGCCTTTTGACAATCCTCGGTCCATTTGGTTGCAACATCTTTTCTCAACATCTTGAAAATTGGTTCACAAATGACGGTAGACTGGGCTATGAACCTGCTGATGTAATTGAGCCTCCCCAGGAAACTCATAACATCCTTTTTGTTCTTTGGTGGCGGCAATTCTCGGATGGCTTTGACCTTTGATGGATCCAGTTCTATTCCTCGGCGACTGACAATGAACCCCAGTAACTTGCCAGCAGGAACCCCGAATGCACACTTTGCAGGGTTAAGTTTCAAATTGTACTTCCTTAACCTGTTGAAGAATGTTCTCAAATCTTCCATATGGTCAGCGGACTTCTTTGATTTGATGATGACATCGTCCACATATACCTCGATCTGCTTGTGAATCATATCATGAAATATAGTAGTCATAGCCCTCATGTAGGTGTCCCCTGCATTCTTTAGACCGAATGCCATCATCTTGTAACAATACACTACCCACGGCGTAATGAACGCCGTTTTCTCAGCATCTTCCTCGTCCATCCAAATCTTATGGTAACCGGCAAAACAATCTACAAAGGACTGCAACTCATGCTTGGCGCAGTTGTCAATTAGGATGTGTATATTCGGCAAGGGCAAGTCATCTTTCGGACTGGCCCGGTTGAGATCCCGGTAGTCAACGCAGACTCTGACCTTCCCATCCTTCTTTGGCACAGGCACAATGTTGGCTAACCATGTAGGATCTTCGACCACCCGGATAACCCCGGTGTTGATCTGCTTGGTGACCTCTTCTTTGATTTTCAAGCTAATTTCTAGTTTGAACTTCCTGAGTTTTTGCTTCACCGGTGGGCATGTTGGATTGGTTAGCAGCTTGTGGGCCACAATAGATGTACTGAGGCCAGTCATGTCATCATATGACCAGGCGAATATTTCCTCATATTCTCTTAAGAATTCCGTATATTTCTCCTTTTCTGACGGCGATAGATGAATGCTGATGCGTGTTTCTTTGACGTTCTCTGCGTTTCCCAGGTTGACGACCTCAATCTCGTCCAAGTTAGACTTAGGTCTATTCTCAAATTTCTCGACCTCTTTAATAATATCCTCAGGTATATCATCCCCGTCTGACTCGGAATCCATTTGTTGCGTTGCCTCATTGCATGTCACAGTCGTCGGTTCATCAAGATAAGTAATAGTAATGATGTGTAAATAAAGTAATGGGGAGGAAAATAGTAGCAAGTAAATATAATATTTATAAAGGAACGGGAAATGCTTTGATAAATTGAATAATAGTTTGAACATGGGGGCTCTTTCTTGCAGAAATTAAAAATGCGAAAAGGAAGAAAATTCTTTAGATAAATAAACTGTAAATAATGCTTGTTTTGTTAGCTAACTACCCCGAGGCTCGACGGGCTTTGGTTGTCCTGACAGACCAATTCTTGAGATATGATCCTTTTCTCACGACCTTTATGGAAGGGCCTTCCTCCCCCTCCTCTTCAAGAATGACACAGCAGTCCATGTCCTCATCGCCGAGAAATAAATTCCTCATTGCTGCTAACACTTCCTCTTCATCCGTACTGTAGATGATATCAACTTGTTGGAAAGTTTTCTCCAAGTGAGGTATTGGCTTCTCCAATGGGTAGTATGGGCCGCGCCTTGGTGGAGACCAGTTCTTGAATTCCTTCCAAGTGTACTCGTACCCCAGACCGAGAGTGGTATCGTACTTCTTGAGTGTTATTGGCTTCGTTATTCCCTAGAGATTCTTATCGAGCCCTTTACCTGGCTCTTACCCTTCCCAGTTCAAGATGCTTTCAATCTTACTGTCCCACCACTTGTCCTTATCAATGGCGTTAACTCGTTCAATGTTGTGGTAGATCTCTCCACCCAACTTCCTTCTTCCATCGATGACCGAAAAGGTCTGGCGACCGTAGATATGGTTGCTACCATCACCATGAATAATTACCTCTTGGTGATTCCATTCGAACTTCACAGCTTGATGTAGGGTTGATGCCACGACCCCAGCAGCGTGGATCCAAGGTCGTCCCAACAGTAAGTTGTAGGATGCAGGCACATCTATTACTTGGAAATCTACATCGAACCAAGTTGGTCCCATCTGTAAGCACAAGGTGATTTCTCCCATGGTGGACCTCTGCGAACCATCGAAGGCTTTTACGTTGATCTCTCCTTCCTTTATCTCATGTAGACTTTTGCCCAATTTCTTGAGCGTGACCAGCGGACAGATGTTGAGGCTGGAACCCCCATCAATTAGGATCCTTGTGATGAAATGATCCTCACATTGTACCGTGATGTGTAGTGCTCTGTTATGCCCTAACCCCTCGGGCGGTAGCTCATCTTCATGGAAAGTGATCTTGTGGCTTTCCAGTACCTGGCCCACCATGTTGGCTATCTCCCCGCTGGTGATATTGTCTGGTACGTATGCTTCACTCAGCACCTTTAACAAGGCACTCCTGTGTGTTTCAGAGTTCTGTAATAGGGAGAGAATAGATATCTGAGCGGGTGTCTTGTTCAACTGGTCGAGGATTGAATACTCCTTGGATTGTATCTTTCTCCAATGATCGTCTGAACCTGTCTCAAGGGTAAGAGGACGGTTGGCGGCCTGCTTTCTAGACTCGGCCAAATGTTCAGGGGTATAAACTCTGCTAGTTCTTGTCATCCCCTGTGCGGCAATGGCTTCCTCAGACTTTCCTTTACCTTTCCTCCTCGCTTTAGCGGTGTAGTCTCATGGGATGGAGTTTTAATAGAAGGGTGGAGTAGTTGACATTGCCACTGGAATGGGTGTGTTCATACCCACCGGGGTATATGTTATAGGTGACCTGACTGCAACTTCGAGAGGTCGTACAAACTCAACTTCGATCATCACTGGGGCCTTTCCTTTGTCGAGCGGTCTCGATTCAAACTCGAGTGGGATGGACATGTTTACTTCAGCATCCTCGGATAGCTGCATCTGAACCACAATTGGGTTGAGAGTAATTGCAGGTTTCTTCGGATCACCCTCTGCAATCAGCCCAATTGATCCCTCGGGATCCCAATCATCATCTACCTCAATCATATGGACACCACCTTTATGGTCGGGCAGCGGATTAGCGAACATTAGAAGCAGGGTCCTTGGCTACAATGATCTTGTTGTCTATAAGAGCTTGTATCTTGTCTTTCAAGGAACGACATTCCTCGAGGGTGTGTCCCTTCATACCGGAATGGTAAGAATATGATTTATTTGGGTTGACCCACTGAGAAGGGTTCTCAGGGGTGGCAGCAGGAATGGGTGTGACATAACCGGCGGCTTTGAGTTTTTCATATAGCTGATCTATGGGCTCAGCTATGGCAGTATACTGTTTCGGAGGGCGACAGTCGAAGTTAGGGTGGGGTCTTGGGAAGTTTTGGCGAGTGGGTGGTGATTGGTAGTGAGAAGGTTGGGAATTATAGGCATTGTAAACGGGAGCTAGTTGGGAATATCTGGGCGAGATAGGCTGATATGTGGGTGGTAGAGCTTGATATGTGGGTGATGGTGCTTGGATTGAGGTGAAGGTGCTTGGTAACTTGGAGCTGGTTGGTATGTGAATGAAGGTGTGGGATAGACTTGGTATTTAGGAAAGGATTTGGCTTGCTGTGCTACCATCACGGCTCCTACATCTTTCTTCTTGGACACACCACCGGATTGCAGAGCTTTATAAGTAGCTTGTAAAGCTTCAAAGTTAGTGACCATACCGCTTTTGATGCCCTCTTCGATTCTCTCTCCCAACTTGATGATGTCAGAGAACTTGTGACCCTCGACCATCATTAGTTGCTCATAGTACCGAGGATCCTGAACTCGCATAAAAAACTTCTTCATTTGTTCCTCTTCTAAGGCCGGTCTGACCTTGGAAGCTTTTGACCTCCAACGAGTAGCATACTCGCGAAAGGTCTCCGTTGGTTTCTTCTTTAGGTTCTGGATGTAGAATACATCCGGTGCATTCTCCGTGTTGAACCGGAATCTATCCATGAAGTCCATTGTCATGCTTACCCAATTAGACCATTTCTTTGGATCCTGGCTGATGTACCAGGACAGTGCATCTCCTTTCAAGCTCCTCATGAAGAGTTTCATGCGTATTCTTTCATCTTTTCCCACGCTGACCAATTTGTCGCAGTAAGTCCTCAGATGGACTCTTGGATCACCAGTAGCATCGAACATCTCGAACTTAGGAGGGTTGTACCCCTCGGGCAGTTCGACATCAGGTTGTATGCAAAGATCTTCATAGTTCAGCCCCTCAATTCCTTTAACTCCTTCGATGCCCTGAACTAGGTTGGTCAGTTTCTTGAGTTCCTCGGCCAGATTCCTGATGAGCCTATCCTTCTCGTCGGACTTAGGGGTATGCGGTGTGGAATGAGCCACAATTTCCACATAAATGGGATTATCGTAAGCCTGGAAGTGGTCTTTTGTCTGATTCTGGAGAGGTGGAGCGTTATGGTGACAAGCATTGCATTGTGCTGGCGGGACTGGGTCCTTGGGGTGATTTGGTTGTTTAGGGATGTTCTGTGGTAAAGTGGGGATTGGAGCATTTGGGAAGGGGATGTCTGGAACATTGAGGGAAAGTGATAAGTGAGCCAAATTCTTGACTTGGTCAAGTTCCTCTTGGAACTTTAGCAGTTTCTATTCCAGTGGAGACATACCCTCGTGCAGAACCTGAATACCTCGACCATTAGTGATCTCAACCTGTTCATCCCTGTTGTCTTTTCTGGTGCCGCTTGCATCTTGCCATCTTAGTTTTACCCTTGCTTTTTCCTTTGGGAGGACTGGGAGGAGGAGTAGGAGGAGGGCCCTTTGATCTTGTGCAGTAGGCGGATGATGCCAGAATGCACGAACTAACCTTTGGGGAGGGTAATAATAAATAAAGAAAAACAAAACAAAAGGTAAGGAAGTCAGTGAGGATTATAAAACATATTGCGGTAATTTAAACACGTAATGCAAAAATGTAAAACGCATCCTAAGTTGGGGAACCTCTTTGCGCCTGAGGTAGGCCTAGCGACAAATTAATTTGGAGAACTTGAAATGCTAAATGCCTCATTTTATTGATGATAAAAACGACTCTAAATATGCGAAAAATAAAAGTCACTAATGGCCAATGGCCTTATTACATCAAAGGAGACGAAATAAAAGACACCCATATCTACTTGGTCCTAGAAGGACCTTCCCTAGATTCGGCATTCCTGCTCCCTTTGATCAGCTTTCCCAACTCGCGAAGTCCCAGCAGCAAGTAGGTCCAGGGTAGATATCCTCCTTCGGCTCCT
Organism: Nicotiana undulata; assembly: GCA_005239495.1. Lineage (NCBI taxonomy): Eukaryota > Viridiplantae > Streptophyta > Magnoliopsida > Solanales > Solanaceae > Nicotiana > Nicotiana undulata. The sequence goes on along the minus strand of ML281216.1, from coordinate 24,586 downwards.
TTAGCATTTTTGCACTCCTCGATCCTCTTGATGAACTTTTCCTCTAGCTCGACTATACCTCGCTCCAAGTGCCCTAACCTCTTGTTGGAGCTGATAGACATATCCTTCCATTCCTCGATCAACTTTCTGCTGGACTCGTGTATCTGGTGATGATTATCTTCAACTTCACGGAGCCTCTTGCGTAGACTGTTGAATTTAACTTGCGCTTCGGCCTTCTCATCTATGACCCGGTGACCTAGAGTGAATCCTGGCTCGAATTGGCCCTCCATATCTTCTTCTAACCAGCTTAGATAGAAAGGAGTACAACTGGCATGATACATGTCTGGCTCAATGGTGTCTTTCTCCGGTATAACCTTGCAGTGCCACAAATGCTGGGCTTGGCACTTGTGAGGGCTGTCGTCGTCCTGGAAGTCTGTTCGAAAATGTCCCATCTTCTCAACCCTAGGTATAACCTGCCTCCTCCCTGCTTGCCTCATAACTCGGAGAGGGACGTAAGGGTACGTTCCCCTCAGACCAATCAATATCAAAAATGAAGCGTCTCGGGATCAGATGATAAATTCGTCCGTTGGGAACCATTCAAACATCCACTGAATCTGATCCTTGGTCAAATTTTCCAGTAATTCAACCCATCCCTCGGCATTTTCTGGCTGAGCAAACATGTCTGGAATATAGTTCATTCGCTTTGGGTGGTGGAAAGCGATATGGTCATCCATTCTTCGATGGATGTCTTGTCGGTAGTCACCCCTTTGCAGGTGTTCAGTGAGCCAAAGCTGAAGCAGTAAGTTGCAACCTTCGAAATGTTTTGCTCCCTGTTGACACTTTTCTAAGGCTCGGTATATGTCTGCAATGATCATAGGCACAATGCTGAAGTTTTGTCCGTTGATCCCGTCCATTAAAGTCTTAGTGACCATGGCCAACCTAGTGTGAATCCTCTCCTTCTTTGTTGGGAACACCATTAAACCTAGAAACAAACCATGAAAGCAAACCCTCGGTGATGGATGTGCCCTAGAGAAGTAAGGGCGAACTCATCCTGATAAGTGCGGTATGATTTGCTACGACCGAACCTTTCATACAAGTAATCAAAAGGGATGTACCAATCCTTTAAACATGCCAAATCCGGATTTTTCTTTAGTCCCAACATTTTGAGATAACCCCGGCCTGTGCGATTCTCAAGCATCAGCAACCCTGGAGATTCCCAAGCCAAACCGGCCAAACCTCCTATCTCTTCCAACAGCGGTGCCATTTCATTGTTTTCGAAGCGGAATACTGACCGATCGTAATCCAAGAATAGGGTAGCAACCTCTATCATCATTTTCTTAGGCTGAATGTCCAAAAGAGAGGGCAGGTTGCCCAAGTGTTTCCTGACGAGTGCTTTGTCGCTGGAGTGAAGATCCTCCCACCAGTTTAACAATTTGGGGTGGATATTGGCGACCATGCCGAATCTGGGGATTTCGTGCCTCATTTCTGCAAAGCAAGAAGGGTTAGACCCTTACCCCGACCGGACTCGACTATTTAACATCAATAATTAACAAAGAGCATTTAGTTCCCCAAATAAATGCACAGAACGTGAAGGCGTCCGTTTGGGTTCCAGGGAAACCCAATGGACTTTGGACAAGGCTATCTTAAAGGCTATTGTGCGGACAACACATTAGCCTGGCTAGGTTTGACCATGATGCATGCAACATTACAATAGAGTAAGGTTTCTATGGGGTTTTAGACCGGTACCCTTGAGCGGACAACTCAAGGGGGAAGGCACGGAACTGTCGACTGCACCGCTGATCGACTAGTTTTACCGCAAATACGCCTTTCTGAATTTAGGGGGTGATAATATTGGAATAGCTCAACCACTCATTGTAAGCGTTGCTATAGGATTTTGTTTGGAACGAGTGGAATATGAATGCGGAGCATGATATGAAATAAATATCATTTAAGCAAATATGCATGTATTTTCACGTTGGGGAAAGCGGTAAAGAATGGAAATACAACAGTTATAATGGAAAGCGGTTACAAAGAAAACATGAAGATATGTCAGTTTCGTTCAGGTGAAATAAATACTTGCAAAAGTTAAACATTTAACAACATATAAAGGGGAATGGAAAAAGGCGTAAGCATTTTAAAAAATTAAAGGTCCAAATTCACAAAGCAAATTGTAATGGTATAAGCCTAGGGAATATCCCAGCAGAGTCGCCATGCTGTCGTGCGCCCTTTTTCCTCGCACGGGTTAGGTACGGAGAGATCGGGTTTATGAAATTTTGGACAACTCCTTAAAGGAAAGGTTTAAGGAAGAGTAGCCACCTAACGATTTTTATGGTGCGTTAGGGCACCTAGAGAAATAACTCATGAACTAGTTTGCATTACCAGAGATTGGGTAAGGGCTTGAAGTTATCTCAAGGGGAAGGTGTTAGGCACCCCTCAAGATCCACAACTATGGGTCCCAGCCAAGAAGTTTTGTGAATTTGGACGGTGAACAAGTAGCAAGTAAGGTTCATATAAGAGGGGATTTCAAACAAGTGTGAAAATCTTTAAACGTTTTGGGAAAACATTAGAATAAACATTTGAAAAGAACTGTCCTAGGTTTAAAGTAATACGGATCACATCAATGCAATACCCGGTATGTCACGCCTCGAAGAGGGGCTACACGTGGTATTAGCGCACCGGTCATCATATCCATATTATACCCTTCCCGCCCCGTTAGGGTATTTAAAACGCGTGTATCGGTCACGAAGCTTATTGCGTGCTATTACCCGTCCCATCCTACAAGTCCTAGAGGGTATTTAGGACTACTATTCCTACGAGGTAAGTACTAGGCTGAATCCTTAGGTTTAAAGAGATAAAATTCTAAGCGACATTCATAACAAAAAGGACTACATGTAAGGGAACACATATAGACAAATAATAGGCTCACATACCCCTCCACAAATAAACACATAAATAACACGTCTCAAATACAATTAAGGTCTCAAAGTCAGGATTTAAAACAAGAGTTTTTGATTTGAAACTCAGTAAGTTCCGACAGTTTTAGTAAAAGGATATGTTTTGTAAAACTTAGTAGTGAAAGCAGAAGGTTCAGTTAGGATTGAGTAATTCAAAAAAAAGGGTGATCGATTTTTCAGAAATGCAGTAGTTTAGAGACAGCAGTAAGCATTAAGAGTGCGTAGCAGTTTAAAATTTTCAATAAAAGAGAATAATAACTTTTAGAAAATCAGTAATCTAAAGTGGACAAGATTTAAATAAGACAGTAATTCCAAACAGGAATCCAATACTCCAAAATGAGGTAAGGATCCAGTAGTTTACGAGAGTTTAGTAAAAGAAGAGTTAGTAAATCATTTCGAAAAAACAAGAGTTTAGAATATAGGGCAAGTGTTCAAAATAGAATGATTTTGAGCAGAGTGAAGTAACTTTGAAACTTAGTAATTAAAAATAATAGAACATGAATCAAATAAAATTTCAGTAAAGAGGAAATAGATGCATGATTTCAAGATGCTGTGATTTTGAAAACATAAGAATTTTAGAGTAGAGTAGGATGAACTTCAAAGAGATAAAAATAGGAGTGAAAGAAAACATCAAAGTTTGAGAATTTCAAAAGGGACTGATTGGTTTTAACACTAGCAAGCAAAACACAATTAGTTGGTTTTAATACGAATTAGGCCCCTAGGCGCCCTATACATTGCCTACTTATTTCAAAGGGGTGTACATGCATATTTAATCCTGATTTTAAGAGGGGTGTATTTACAGAAACGTTTCAAACAGTCAACCACATTTTAACGAGATTATTAGATTAACAGGCTGCTTAGGTGTTCAATTACTGCAATTCAAATAGATAGGAAGTCCTAAATAACAGGATATCTAATGCACATAGGAATACCTAAAAGACATGATTTCTAGATGCTATGATTATGAAAATGCAGTAATACCTTATAACAGTTTTTATTACTTGTTATAGTTATTAACTATGATCATGGCTTGCAAAATGAGTAAAGTAGAAATGCTAAAAAATAAAAGAACCTAAGCAGGATTTCTAATGCATGAGATGCATGTCCTAGATAGGTTATCTATTGCACATGTAAGTAAGAAAACCCTATGAGCATGTTTTCTACCCATTACTAGACTAAGCATGCATAGTCCCCCCATATTCACTATCCAAACCCCAATATCTGTTTACAAGTTATTACAAACCAATAATAATGAATTACAGTAGCAAAAGAAAAATAAGAAGTTACTTCTATAGGGAGCCTTCAATCGGGCCCAATCTTCCAACCTCACTCCTTTTCGAGTTTCACAGCCTTAATATGGTCTGGGTGCGGCAAAGCTCCCTAGGGTCCTCATTGGGTCCCTGGACAATACCAGTACCCAAACACATTGCCAAAGGTTGAGACAAGTGCAGTGTGGAATTACCAGCCTTGTGTGTCAGAGTTCAATGAGTACTCAGAGGTACTCAAGACAGTGCTCACACGAAGGGGGTAGGACTTAATTTCTAAGAGTAGTGTGAAGTGCAGGAAGGAGAGGGAAGTTTGTAGTTGAAAAGAGTTTACAAAACCTGGAGATTTGTTTTGGAAAAAATTAGCTTTTGAAAAACAAACATAAGTACTAATTACAAAATTTCAACAGTATAGAGTTGCACACAAGGAAAATGGGGTGAGGGGACAAATAGGTCACATAATAACAAAAGGAGATACATAGACTTAAGAAACTCATTTAAGCATAGTTACACAAATCATAGAGGCTCAGGGATCAAGAAATGGCCAAGTTCAGACATAATAATAGACAGTAACAAAAATACAGTTATAACAGGTGAAATTAGGAGGGAACAACAGTCATATGAGCATCATTGACTCAACATGTAAGTCAAAAGCAAGATAGGTGCTAACAGATAAAAGGTTCAGGAGGGATCAGGAGACAGAGGAATTCATACATGGCACTAAACAGGATTGAGAAATAGCCTAACAGATGTATACAGGAATAAGAAAGGCTTATAACAAGTATTGACTCACTCATAGACATGTAAAGAGATAAACATGGCAAGTGTTAATAGACAAACAAGGAGTTAATCGCATGTTAAACAGTAGAAACATAGGTAGAAAATAATTAAGAAGATAACAAACTAAAACAATAATTAACACATTGGTTTGGAACTTTGGAAATCAATTAGGACATACCAGGTGATAAAAGAGTACAACAGAATGCAAGAGCAAAGTGTGAGCACAATAGTAGCCTTGGCTTATAGCCGGCTAATAATAAACAAGAGCAGAGAACAACAGTAGAGCAAAGAGAGAAATAGAGAAAGAGCACAAGAGAGAATAGTCTTGATGTTTGTGTGTGTTCGTGCCTAGAAGACCTACCTAATGAGAGTAGAAGAGGACAATATATATAGTGGTTTGAAAGCAAGGCAAATAAGGTAAGAATCAGATTATAGAACCCAGAATCAATTAAAGTAAAAAATCAGTCCAAGTCTTCCCTTGATTAAGGGAATCACTTCAAATGGTAAAGGGACGAAACAAATTAAGGAAAGAAATCATACATAGCTGGAGTATAACAAATAAGGAAAGACTCCAAACAGTACAAGTATAGCACAGGTAATCAGGGCTAGGTTCATAAAGTCCTAATTAAGGAAACAATATTAAGAATCAATTAACAATGTAGTCAACCACACAATAAGGCAAGAAAATAATTTAAAGGTCGGCAATCAGTAAAGGATATCACCATAGGAATCACAGGAATCACAAGAAATCAGGGATTCACATAAAAGTAGCACTGAGTAAAGGAAATTAATATAAATTTATGTGAATAAACAAAGATAAACATAGTATAGGCAGGACGAAACGAATCAGAAACATTAATAAGCTCAACGGGGTAAAAAACCACAAAAACTTGAAACATATTCATGAGAAACAGATATACAGACAAATCGAATGAACAAATCAACAAAGACGAACTCAGAACCCAAGAATAAAGCCAAACAATGAGAGGTATCCAATATAACTAATTAGGGTTAAAAGGAAGTTTAACAAATCGATTAAACACATAAGAATCAAGGAATAATACTAAGAAAATCAATGAAAATCGTTTTGAAGACAACTTTCAGAAACCCTAGTTTTAAAATTAAAAGATCGTTTAAAGATGAAGGTTTTTCAGAGAAAACATGTAAAGAAGCTTAGTACATCATAGATCTAAAGCAGATCTAGAGGAAATAAAAAAGACATAGGGCTAGGGTTTCGTGGGAAATAGAACTGTCAAAGAACCTGGCATGAAAACTCGAAGGCAGCGGTGGTTATGGCACTATCGAGTCGAACCCCGCCGGAGAAAGTCCGGAAACAACCCATGCAGGAGCTACGGTGGCCAGAGACAGGCTGAGGGCCATCGGAGAAAGGAGGTGGACCAGAAGGTTCTANTTTAAAGGTCTCAGAGGCGAAGAGAACCGGAGAGATAAGGCGTCTAGGCGGCTGGTGGTCTAAAGGGGAGAGGCTGGAGGTGGCCGGAGACATGCTGAGGGCCATCGGAGAAAGGAGGAGAACCAGAAGGTTCTAGAGAGAAGAAGGAGGGAAAGAGACGAGTAGAGGGAGAGACGGTTCTCGAAGAGTGAGGGTCAGGGGGGGGTCGCTTGGGGTTAATTTAGGTAAGAAAATATCTGGGCCATTGATCTCATTTGATCAACGGCTCAGATCGAGTGGAGATTGGGACAGGTTAAATTTGAATTGGGATGGGTAGTTTAGGGGTCTTATGGGTTGGGTAATTGGTTTTAAAATGTGGCTAACATTTAAATAAAATAGGGCTAGATGTTAAATACTCAATAAAATAGATAATTAATTAGTTAAAATATCTAATAATTATGAAAAGATGAAATTAAGTTTAAATAGGTAAAATTATAGTAATTAACCAATATTAAGTGTAATAAATGCATAAGTTCCGAATTAAAATAATACAAAATGTCCAATTGGGCCATAACTGCAAACTTATTGTAATTGAAAGTAAATAAGACCCAATTGACTAATTTGTGAAATAATTGGATTTTAATAGATAGAAAATGATTATAAGTAACATACTGAAGTAGGAAATATTTTTGAAATTATTTAGAGCATAATTTATGAATTATTTAAATATGAAATATTTAAAAGAAATAGGAAAATAACTTAATAAAAATATAAAAAATAGGGAAAAATACTCATTATTACGAAGAGTAATTTAGAAAGCTTATATGCAAATTTTCGAATAATTTGAGGAAAAATTGGGTGTCAACATCTATATGCCCCCAGTCCCTGCTCCCCTGTTTGTATTTCCTTTATGCACTATGCATAGTTTGGTACTGGTCCATTGTTTTAAAACCGTTTCCTTAAACTGCTCACTTACTATTTTGCAAACTATGTCAAATAAACTGTCCTTTAGAAAGGCTCTTTTAACTCAACTCTTTTATCAAATCCTCTCTTGCACTTCACCTTATTCTTAGACCATAAGTTTTGCCTCCTCAGTGTGAGCACTGCTTTGGGACCCCATGAGCTCCCTCTGAACTCTGACATACTGAGGCTGGCACTTCCACACTGCACATGTCCAATTCTTGGTTACTAAGTCTGGGTGTGAGCATTGCCCGGGAGCCCTTGAGGTCCTTAGGGAACTTTGGCACACCCAGATTATGAAAGGCTGTGAAATACCATATGACAATGAGGTTTGGAGGACTTGGGCCTAATTGAAGGCTCCCTATAGAATAGCTTCTTATTTTCAATTTTTTCAATTATGTAATTTATTCATTGGCCTGTAATAATTTGTAAACAACTCTCGAGGATGGATAGTAAAAGGGGGAAAGGGATAATATGCATGCCATAGTTGTTAAAGGGGTAGAAATCCTGCTCTTATTTCTCTGCCTGCGCAATAGCAATCCTGTATAGGACTCATATTAGATATTCTGCTTCTTGGGTCCCATGTTTATTGTTTCAGCATCTCATTGTGGTATTATTTTTTATCACTTAGAATGTCATGCTCTAGGATTAAACGTTGACATGAATCTATTACAAACCATGCTCTAATAATGATGTAATCTTGTGGTATACTCAGAAATTCTGCCTATAGGAAAAATATTAACGTTAACAAAAATGCAATCATGTCTCACTTACAGATCCTGTTTTTAGGTAAACAACAGTAAAAACTATCACCTACGCTATTCCTGAAGCTGTGCATAATGCTGTGATTCTATGTGCGTTTAGAAACCCTGTTTAAGTTACTATGCATCATACTGCATTAGACATCATGTTGTAAGATTGTACTTGTTTGATTACACTTAGCCTAAACACAAATATCTAAAACAGTTCTCCTGTTCTAAACAGTCTCGTAATTAGTCCCTTAACATCTGCAACACCTAGAATTGCATGCTATTAGCTATAATAATCTAGGATCATTAACAAATCTGAATAACTGTTGCATATTATTTTACGCCTAGGAAAGCCTTAGGTAATCAATTAAATAAAAACCAGATCTGTCTTTATGATCATGTTTAACCACCAACATGCTAAAACCAGTAGGCAAATTGATTAGGACCCTTTCCTGAATAATAGGACAGGTCTGCCTATCTGTTTATATGCTAAACTCACTTAGACACCATGTCTTAGGATTCTAAACTTAAATACTGCCCTTAAATGTGTTTGAGTCATGCTATCTAATTACTTTACTTGTGGAGGTATATGCGAGCCTTTGCTTGTTTTCCATGCTCTCCCCTTATTTGCAAGTCCTACTTGTTTATTGTATGTCGCCCTAGCATTTTTTACCTTTAAAGCCTGAGGGTCTGTCTAGAAACCTCTCTTTTAGGATAGTAGTCCTAATCTCCTCCAGGACGAATAGGAATGGGACGGGTAACAGCACGCAATAAAGTTCGTGACCATTATGCGCTTTAATTACCTCCACGGGGTGGGAAAGGGTAGAATATGGACATGATGACCGATGCGCTAATACCACGTGTAGCCCCTCTTTGAGGAGTGTCATACCGGGTATTGCATTGATGTGATCCAATTTTTACAAACCGAGGATATCCTTTACTTTAAATGTTTATATTGAAACTCTTTTCAAAACTTAACCATTATATAACTGTTTTCAAACACTTTGCATGCTTAAGGACTTAAACCCCTCTCTTATTTGAGCCTTTATTTGTTTTGTTTGCTAAATTGTATAAATTCACAAAAGCTATTTGGCCAGGAACAACACTTGTGGATCCTGAGGGGTGCCTAACACCTTCCCCTTGGGATAATTTCAAGCCCTTACCCTATCTCTGGTTAACCAACGTAGTTGTAAATGAATCCCCTTAGGTGCCCTAACGCACCTTTAAAATCGTTAGGTGGCGACTCTAAAAAATGCAAACCCCTTTCCCAAAAGGAAAGAGTTGCCTCAACCCGAATGTCACGAACCCGACCTCCGCGAGGAAAAAGGGGGCGCGACAGGGCGTGTTAGGGGGAATTAGGTTAGGAAAAAAAAAACAAAAAGTAAAAAAATTATACTTACTTGCCACCGTCCCATCCGCGCCCAGCTCCGCGGTCGTGGGCACTAGGCAGAATATTCCCTAAACTCCGCGCCCCAATTCACGCCCAGGTCCGGGGTTGCGGACTTGAGGCAGAAAACGTGCCAAAATCCGCGTGCGAGTACGCGGTCGAATTCGCGTCCGCGGATCTTAAAACATTGTTACCTCCAGAATCCGCGTTCAGATCCGCGGTCCAATGAGCGGCCGCGGATCACCGTCTCCGAACACTTTTCCTCTTTTTTGCAATTTTACCTCTTTGTGGGTTAATTTTTGACCCCCGACTCCTTCCGATGCGCACAATTCTTGCCCTGCACACTAGTAGTTCGGTTAGTAACGTTCACCATAAAATACAACAACAAAAAGAAAAAAAAAACAAAGAAGAAAGTCATGGGTTGCCTCCCAAGAAGCGCTTGAGTTAACGTCGCGGCACGACGATTACAACAATTCAATGGGTTGCCTCCCATGAAACACTGATTTAACGTCACGACATGACACAGATAAGTGCATTTAAGGTTCGCGCGACCTCTGAGGCTTAATCAAATGGGTCACTGACACTCCCTTTGCTTCATCCATACCCACATAATGTTTTAATATGTGCCCATTGACTCTGAACGCACGAGAGTCATTCTCTGCGGCAATCTCTACAACAACTGTGGGGTGTACTTCAACCACACAAAATGGCCCTGACCATCGTGACTTTAGTTTACCCGGATATAGCCTTAGCCTTGAGTTGTATAGAAATACCGTATCTCCGGGTTTAAAATTCCACTCAATAATGTTCTTATCATGTAACATCTTCATCCTATCTTTGTACAATCTTGTGCTCTCAAAAGCATGATAGCGGAACTCATCAAGCTCGTGCAACTGCGTGACTCTACTTGTTCCCGCAGCATCCATGTCGAGATTCAACTGTTTCAACACCCACCAAGCTCTATGCTCCAACTCCACCGGCAGGTGACACGTCATCACAAACCCCAACTTGTATGATGACATGCCAATTGGTGGTTGAATGCGGTTCTCTAAGCCCAGAGTGCATCATCTAACTTTCTCGCCCAACCCGTTCTTGTGGCATTCACGGTCTTAGTTAACACACTCTTTATTTATCTGTTTGGCACTTCCACTTGCCCACTTGTCTACGGATGATATGGAGTGGCCACATTATGGCGTACATCATACTTCTCTAGCAACTTCTCAAAGGCTCGATTACAGAAATGAGTGCCTCCGTCACTGATTATGGCCCTTGGGGTGCCAAATCAGGTGAATATGTTCTTCTTCAAAAACCCAATCACCCCCTTTGTATCATTGGTGGGGAGTGTTGCATCTTCCACCCATTTGGACACGTAGTCCGCAGCGACAAGTATGTATTTGTTGCCATATGAACTAACGAAGGGCTCCATGAAGTCGATTCCACATACATCGAACACTTTGACCTCCTGAATTGGGTTCATGGGCATCTCATGACGACGAGAAATATTTCCGGTTCGCTGGCATTCATCACAGCCCTTTACCCATAAATGTGCATCTTTGAACACTGTTGGCCAGTATAAGCCTACCTCTAGCACTTTTGCGGCTGTCCTAACTCCTCCGAAATGTCCATCGTATGCTGATGCGTGACATGCCTGCAAAGTAGAAGACTGTTCTGTCTCGGGGATACATCTCCGGATCATGTTGTCAACACAAATCCTAAACTGATAAGGTTCATCCCAATAATACATGCGGCAATCACGAAAGAATTTTTTCATTTGGATAGAGGAAAGGTCATAAGGAACTATACCGCTTGCCAGATAGTTTCTAGAATCTCTTCTACCTCAACCGCTTTCTCAGCTCCTTCAAGTATCGACAAGTGATAAGCTACTTGGTTTTCTGTTCCCTTACAGTCACAAATTTCCAAGTCAAATTCTTGCAGCAGTAGCACCTAACGAATCAGGCGCGGTTTTGACTCCTTCTTCTCGATTAGGTACCTGAGAGCAGCATGATCATTATAAATAATTACCTTCGAGCCTATCAGGTACGATCTGAACTTGTCAAACGCGCCAGCATCTCCTTCTCAGTCACAGTGTAGTTCAGTTGTGCTCCACTCAACGTTCTACTTGTGTAGTATATTGGGTGCATGATTTTATCTTTCCGCTGCCCAAGAACTGCTCCCACACCATAGTCACTTGCATCACACATCAGCTCAAATGGCTGCCCCCAGTCAGGGGAAACAATGATGGGTGTTGTTACTAGCCTCTTCATCAATTCCTCAAATGCTACCCTGCAATCATTAGAAACACACAAAATGGTGATCTTTTTCAAGCAATTTACATAAGTGGTTAGCAATTTTGGAAAAATCTTTTATAAATCTCCTATAGAAACTGGCATGCCCAAGGAAACTTCTGATTGCTTTGATGGAAGTGGGTGGTGGAAGTTTTTCTATCACGTCAACCTTTGCATGATCCACCTCAATGCCCTTACTTGACACTAAGTGCCCCAAGACTATACCTTCCTGTACCATGAAATGAGACTTTTCCCAGTTGAGCACCAGATATGTCTATATACACCTATTCAATACTCTTCTCAAGTTCTTAAGGCAATCATCGAATGAATTCCCCACCACTGAGAAATCATCAATGAAAACCTCCATTATTTCCTTTATCATGTTCGTGAAGATGGCCAGCATGCACCTTTGGACTGTGGTAGGTGTGTTGCATAGGCCAAACGACATTCTCCGAAAAGCATAAATCCCATAAGGGCAGGTGAACGACATCTTCTCTCTGTCCTCTGGTGCAATAGAGATCTGATTGTACCCTGAGTACCCATCTAGAAGGCAAAAATGGGACCTCTCTGCCAATCTATCTAACATCTGACCAATGAATGGAAGTGGGAAGTGGTCTTTCCGGGTAGCCAAGTTCAACTTCCTGTAATCCATACAGATTCGCCAACCTGTGACTATTCATGTAGAGATCAATTCATTCTTCTCATTTTTCACTACCGTCATTCCACCCTTCTTTGGTACACACTTAACTGGGCTAACCTAGTTACTGTCAGAGATGGGGAATATGATTCCCGCATCTAACCACTTAATAACTTCTTTCTTCACCACTTCCTTCATGTTGGGCTTCAGCCTTCTTTGATGTTCTCTAGAAAGTTTGTGCCCATCTTCCAATAGAATATTATGCATACAGAAGGTCGGGATAATCGCCTTGATGTATGCAATGGTCCACCCAATTGCAGTCTTGCACTCCGTCAGTACCTGCAAAAGCTGTTCTGCCTGCCCATCTAACAAACTTGATGAGATAATAACAGGTAAAGTTGAGTTAGGTCCTAAGAATGCATACCTGAGATGGGCTGGTAGTGGCGTCAGCTCTAACTTTGGGGATCTTATCGGTGGCTTAGCCGGAGGGGTTTTTCTTTCCTCTAAGTGCAAGGGCTCAAATTCGAGCTCCCTCTTCCAAAAACCTTTGCCTTCAAGAGCAAGTACTCACTCTGCCAAGTCTTCTCCATTGGCTTCATCTAGGTTCATGAAACAAGCTGTTAGGGGATCTTGAATATTCAATGTCTCATCTTCCTCCTCCAAAATTACATCAACGACATCTATTAGAGAGAAATTGGCGAATTCTTTTGGTTGCCTCATAGATTTCTGCACGTTGAATGTTAGCTCTTCATCATTTAGTCTCATTTTGAGCTCTCCAGTTTTACATTCAATTAGAGCTCTCCCAGTGGCCAAGAATGGTCTTCCAAAAATTATGGGAATTTCCTCGTCAACCCGACAATCAAGAATGAAAAAATTCTGTTGGGAACACAAACTTCCCAACCTGCACCAATACATCATCTAGAATACCAGAGGGCCTCTTTGCTGTCCTGTCAGCCAGCTGTAATACCAGCTCTTCCAATCCCGAGCCTTTTATAGATATCCAGGGGCATAAGATTTATGCTTGCCCCCAAATCACACAGTGCCTTAGAAAATGCAAAGTTACCTATTGTGAAAGGAATTGTGAAACTCCCTGGGTCAGACAACTTCTCAGAAATGGGTATCGTCACAACAACACTGCAAGTATGAGTCAGTGTAACTATAGCCAAGTCTTGAAAGTCGAACTTGCGGGACATCAAGTCTTTCATCATTTTTGCATAACCAGGCATCGCCTTTAAAGCATCAATCAATGGAATATTTACCTGAATTTGCTTCAACATCTCCAAGAATTTCTTATATTGCTCATCTTTCAGATACTTGGCCATTCTTTATGTGAAGGGTACATGAGGTCGTTTCTTCCCTGTGATTTGATTTTTTCTTGTTCAGGCACTGCCTCCACTATCGGTTCTTGTGTTGTCTCAACCTCTTTCACAACCTCTTTTTCTTTGTTGGCATCTTCTTGAGCATGCTGTACCATCACCTCAGTCAACCCTGCTGAATCATTTACCTCAATGGGTACTGGAACCAATGTCTCGGTAGGTCTGCTTTCGTAAGCAATCTCTTGCTCCAAGTCTAGGTCTCTACCATTTCGTAGACTCACTGCCATTAGCTATTTCAGGCCTTGTTCCTTTGGATTGATTTGTGTGTCTGCATGTAACGTCCCTTGGGGACGATTATTTAGAGCCATTGAAAACTTACCTAATTGGATCTCAATATTCTTTATTGCTGACTCGTGTGAGTCTACTCTCTCAGTTACTTTCCTAGTGGACCCAATCAATTGTTGCATCATTCCCTCGAGTCTAGCAAACCTATCTTCATGTCTCCTAGTGAGTTGTTGTTGAGGTTGATGATAAGCTTGCTGCTGATTCTGATTGTTGTAGCCCTGTTGCCTTTGGTAAGGCACCACTTGACCCTGAGGCCGCATGGCCCCAAGATTGTTGTTACTGTTGTGTTGCTGCGGGGCCGGCCTATATTGTTGGTTCTACTGACCCCAATTCTGACCACCTGAGCTTTGTCCTCCGTAGTTGGCCACATAATTCATGTTCTCCTGATATTGTTGATGATCACCTTCCGCACTCCATGAGCAAACATATGGTTGATTAATGCATGATGTACATAAACCCACATTAGTTGTATCAACTATGTGTGCCTGCTGTTTCTGGCCTGATTCTTCAACCTTTTTGGTGAGGATGCTCATTTGTGTCATTAGAGTGGCCATATTTTCAGCTATGGAGTTAGCTGGGTCTAAGGCCACTGAGTGAACCACATGAGTGATTGGAGCGTTTTTGGTCGTCCAAAACCGAGTTTTGTGCCATTTTGTCTAGTAAGATCTTGCTCTCTGTAAATGTTTTGCTCAAGAATGCTCCACTTACTGAAGTGTCAACATTGGCTTTCAATCTATCTGCCAGACCCATATAAAACCTCTTCCCCATCATCTGCTCTGGAATACCATGGTGTGGACATAAAACCAGCAGCCCTTTGAACCTTTCCCACGTCTCTTGCAATGTTTCTGTTGGTTTCTGTATGAAGCCCAATATCTCATCAATTTTCTGAGAAAATCTTGTTGGGTGGGTGAATTTTGTTCACAAATTTCTTGACTAATTCCTCCCAAGTAGTGATGGAATTTATGGGGAGTGAATTAAGCAAAGTCTGAGCTGCTTCCGTCATTGAGAATGGGAACAACAATAGCCTTATTACTTCCGGTGTCACATTATGTTGTCTTTGTGTGGCACAGATTGGAAGAAACTTTTGTAGGTGTTGTTGAGGATCTTCGATGTATGACCCTGAGAATAGTCCCTTGTTTTGCAACAAATGAAGCCTCGGGCACCAACAGTGCCACCACCTGGTTGATCGGGTCATTCACTTCATCCCCGTTGTTCTTGTTGTTTACTTTGTCTGCCATGTCTGGTTCAAGTAGTTCAGTCAAGTTCTGTTTCTTTTTGTCTTTATTGTTTTCACGATTCAATGCCTTGAAAACTTTCTCCGGATTTGATAATGCTTCGAACAATTCACCAGTTCTTGAGAAGTGTCTAGACATGCACCTGTAACACCCAAGGCTACAAACGTTAGAATTTCAATGTATTCAGTTTGAGTTGAAGAAAATTTATTACTCTAAGAACTTTGTGCAAATTTTGGCGCCATTGCCGGAGAATTAATCTTAGTGTTACAGTTCTCCGGTAATGGCGCCAAAATTTGGTCACGCCCAACTATGCCTTATAAAAAGGACAAAGCGGCCGCTGCAAATATATTCCGGTTAATCCGGAGTTGAATCCCATAGGGAATTAACCTATCAATAACAACTATCAGACTCACACAATTTCACGTAATCAACTTTCTAAGATATTTTAATAACAAATTGGATGTTTACTAACTAATTATTACTTAATGAGAATGTAGTAAATAAGAACTAATTATGAACGTGTTGTAGACAATAATTGGAATGATCTAAGGTTATGATTTTCCCTATTGTCGGATTCCTTTCCGCTATGTTTGCTATAAATTTTCCTAAGTCTTCTCTATCGATCATGAGCACTCTGACTGTCGCGACTCTCTCCCGAGTAATTACAACAATATTCTAGACATATTCTCTCGAATTACGCTAGCAAACCTTAATTACAACTCAGTTAGATCGCACCTAAGGCTTCGTTATCCCTAATCCCACCTTTAAACCCTTCGTATTGATCCCTCATATACGTCAGGAGTGATGTTGTTCAACAACGACCTAAATATGCACTCTCTCCCGAGCAATGCACACTAAATAAGAACAGTTAATTGAGGGCCCTTCAATCAACATCAACAAGCATATAGTTGAACAAATAGAGAGAAAAATATGGCAAATCTTTATTAACATAATGAGAAATTCATCCTTCAATAGGTTCCATCAAAACCCTAGATTAGAGGTTTAGCTACTCATACTAATGCAAAATATAGAACTAACATAATTCATAATCCCAAATTAGAAGTAAGAAGAAGAAGATAAAACTTTGAAGAATTGATTGATCTTATCTCCCTTGTTCTTGCCTCCAATATTGTCTAAAACAAGCTTAATCTGACTTCTGGGCGAGTTTAGGCTCTTATAGGTTTAGGTTAGTTTCCCAAAAAATTACATATTTGCCCTGCATTCTTTCGCGTCTAACAGCCTGTCCGCGGCCGCGAATCTGGACACGAATTTTTGCCTCTTCATTGCCTTCCTTCGCGAGCAGGTTCACGCCAAGGTCCGCGACCTGCATTTTGCGTTTTTTTTCTTGCTTTTCTCTCTTTTTCACCTGGGCTATCCTTTGATTGGCCTTTTATGTTCGTAATGACTTCAAAACACCCTTTATTTTTCTCATAGCTTGGAGTTGCTCCTGCAAAACAAAAATTTCTTAATTAGAGTATTTTGTTAACTTTTAACATTCAAACATCAATAAAGTGCGATTAAATTAGAGTGTAAATAGCGTCTAACTTACATAATATAGGCTACTATCACTATGACCACTGACAAATCTAGAATTGAAAGCCAGTGGATTCAGAATTAATGTGTTTAGTTAGTATATATATATATATATATATATATATATATATATATATATGTGTGTGTGTGTGTACATTTTAGTTTTATTCATATGTAGCAAGTTCTAGATCCTTCTATGGCTCCAATCTATTAATAATTACAAGTATCATGGTGCCCGTATAGGGTATAATTTTTTAGACGAACTATAGTAAACTTATAGGTTTACATGAACTCAACTTTTTCCCAAACCCCTGTATATATGCATTTAGAAATTCACTAAATACGTTATAATATTTGACTGAATTTAATTATTATTGTATATTAACTTGAGGTCGTTGTAGGAATTCATGAATTTCATCCTATATCTGCCTCTGAATTTCTTGCCCTAATTATTTATTCAAGTGTTATAAGCTCATTTCTTCTAATCTGGACAGAGTCATCTTGAAGACAATTTACGTTCTAATATCTTTTTATTCATTTGGCCTAGTTGATTATGTGGATGAAGTATCACCATTTTGTGCTATCTAGGTGACTTCACTTTGTGAAATTCGGTTGTCACATTACATACTTACTATGGGGTTCTTTTCATCCTTGATTTTTGTTCTTTGTACATTTAAAAAAAACAAATATGTTATAGGATGTTATTTTCTTTATACTAGGTTATTAAATCTACCGTAACATCTAGATATCTTTGATGAGGTGACCTAAAAGTATAAATAATACTTAGCATAAAATTTATTTTTGAATACAAATTTTAGAGTGCTGACCAACTCTCAATACTAGTGGATAGATGCTGGGTAGGAGCTGCACATGCCACATTGATTTAAACCTACCTATATCAGTTTAATATATAAGTTTTCAACACATAGTAAGCTCATTTGTCGCCCAACCAAGACAAGAAGATATATTCCACCTAAAATCAAAGGACAAAATGAGAAAATGTCGGACTCATTATCTAAAAAGGTGCCAAAAGGGATGTAACAACCTCCTTGGAAGATACCCTTAGACGCATTTGAACTATAGACAGCGATTTGAAAGAATATTGAATAGAGGCAGATATAATTATTAATCAATTTTAGATTGTTGGCTGTGGTTTCCTCACCATGCTTTAACCTGTCGAATTGCTATTTTAGGGCATAGATACCTAAAGGAACAAATTAGTTCACAAAGTATTTTCTATTCACGCGGGTGGCCGCACCCCGAGTAGGGGTGTCAATGGATATATAAAAATCGATTAAACCAATTTAAGTTTTTTTTAAATAAAATCGTAGGATTTTATATAAATCTATAACTTTACCGATAATGAGAGTCGATTTTATATTTTAGGAAAATAAACCAAATTTTTTTTAACCATGCCGAATAAATTTAAAATGTGAAAATTATATTTATATCTTAAGTTTTAAAATAATAACGCATTCAATTTTTTCTAGGGCTTTGGAATTATGAAGTAGTTACAAGTCTACAAGTAGTTTAACTCAAAATCATAATTCCCAAACCTATTGAAACTAAGGACCCGTTTGGCCATAGATTTTGCCAATAAATTTGGGTTTTATTTGGCAAACACATGTTTGGCCATAAATTTTGCCTAATATCTTTCCACTCGTATGATTATTTCTGTGTATTTGTTTAGTTTATTTTATGTTAATGTAGAATAGTTGATAGATCTATACTCTAACCATTCATTTTTCTTAATTCATCACCTTTTAAACTGGAAAAATATCTACAGAATTTTTCTAAGTCCTATAAAAGTATGCATGTCATTGCATATACTTCTACTAGTTGTTTTTATATGACATTCAACAAGATTACCAAAAATTTACTGAACCTTACCGATACTGAAGAGAAACCGGCATGATTGAAACGGTGTTGAAAAGTCTAGTTTTGGTTATACATAATAGAATAACCGAAAAATTGATATGGTATAAATTTATAAAATAACCGACCGAACCGAACCATTGGCACCCCTACCCCTAGGGGTGTGATGTTGACAACCTATCCTAATACAATGATTGCTTCCAGGACTTGAACCTGTATATATACTGAGACAATTTTTTTGTTGCTCCAACTTTAAGGCATACATACCAAACTTTTTATTTTAGTACATAAGATTATGAGAACATACAACACCAAACATACTAGAGCTAAATATTGTACCTTATTCTCTTTGTTCTATTTTATGTGTCTTCGTTTGATAGGAACAAAGATTAAGAATATAATTTTTTTTTTGTATTTGTTTACCCTAAAAATAGATAATGATTGAATTTATACACGGTTTTAAGGATACGTGAGATAACTTGGCACAAAATGAGAAAATATATAAATTAATATTGAAATTGACTGTAAACAAAAATGCAAACCAAACGAATCATATAGCTTTGGCCCTCGAGTTAGATCACCCTCGAACAAGTGAAGATTCTACTTATATGAACAAAGTAACATAATATTGAAAGCTAGAAGAAGGCAGTGTATTGCTTTGTATTGCGTAATGTAATGTGTTTTACAAATGATCAGACCACCTTTATATAGTATGGGAGTACTATTCTAGATACAACTCTAAATACAATAAGAATTCTCATGATTGACTAGTTAATCGGCCTCTTCTTGATACGTACCGAGATTTTTTCCGTGATCCTTGCTCGGTTATGGATATTTCGGCTTTTCATTACTTGACTAGGTTAACTTTCCTTGGACTTGGTCGATCTCTATTTTGCATGGTCTCGATCTTGGCTGATCTTTATCTTGATCGGTCTCTGGTCACGAGCTCAGCAATCTGACTTCGCACCATAGCTCGATATTGTCGCACCCCTTTTCTTGCGAAATCGGGTTTCGACACGTGACAACTCTTTTAAGAAAGGGTGTTAAAAGATAGAGTCGTCACCTAACGGATTAAGGTGCGTTAGGGCACCTATTTGCAGATAACTCTGGATTAACCAGTTGCGTCACCAAAGATCGGGTAAGGGCTCAAATTACCTTGAGGAGACGATGTTAGGCACCCCTCGAGGTCCACAACGGTGAGTCCCGACCGAACTCGAATTATATGAATTAGTCTAAGAGAGGAGATAAAAATTTGGACAAATAAAATTATTGACTTTAAAGAAAAGGTGGGGGGGGGGGGGGGGGG